>CAUYSK010070875.1:0-16474 GCA_963575035.1 Avahi laniger
TTTAGTTGTCCAATTAATTTCTTGCTATTTTTAGTAGAGACGGGGTCTCGCTCTTGCTCAGGCTGGTTTCGAACTCCTGAGCTCAAACAATCCGCCCGCCTCGGCCTCCCAGAGAGCTAGGATTACAGGCGTGAGCCACCGCGCCTGGCCTAAACAGTATTCTTTATTTAATGCTTATAATAACCCTAAGTCATTATTATTATTTGCAGCTAATATAAGAAGGAACTCGGGCTCAGAAAGTGTAAGTGACTTGCTCAAAGTCAGAAAGCCCAGCAGCAGCGTAATGAGACTACAACCTAAGTCTGTCTCACTTCAGAAATGATACTTAATCACTCTATTGTTTTGATACAATGAGATACTTTCAACAATATAATAATGTGTATTATTCTAGACTAAGAGCCACTAAAAGACTGAGTGATCGGCCCCATTAGGGAGTGTAAGAGAAGAACTCCTAGGGACTAGGAAGGGGTTAGCCTATAAATAAGGAGTTTCACAGGGAACACAATAGAAAAAGGACATTGTAAGAAAGGGATAAATGTAGAACTTAAAATCCTTCTTAGTGTCTTTTAATATCAGTCCTCTCAGTTATCACATTTCCCTTTTTCAAAGTGCAAGTCATGTCTCCCTCTTCCATAATGTCACTAATCTGCACCCAACCCTTGCTTGTCTCATTCTCCTCCAAACCCGGATGGCAGTTCTTTTGCAGCAGCTCCTGTAGGCTTTAATCAGATACTATATCGATCTGCTCTCTGTTTTCTGGACCATACAAACATTGAGGGCAAGGGTGACACCTTTATCCATTGTGTATCTTCCAAAGCACCTAGAACTGTCAGAAATATAGCAGATGATCTACACACACTGCTTATTGGCCATAATAACACCTCACATCTGTATTTTGCTTTATAGTTTGCAAATTCTTTCATTTACGTAGTCTCCTTAGGTCCTTACAATAACCCAGTGAAGTCCGCTAGCTTGCTCTTTTTAATCCCCATTTAACAGATTGAAGGAAACTGTAATTGAGTAGTTAATTGGAAAACCCAGGGTCACTCAGGTGATAAATAAGTGATAAATCCAGGAAGAGAATCTGAGTGCTCTCTCCACTCTGCCTTCCATGTTTCAGCAGATATATCAAATCTTACATCCACATTAACACCACCACCTGTAACATAATTCTGTCTGTCCTATATAGATGTCCAACCAGTTTTGTCTTAGAGAGGGGCATTGAAAAATATTTTACTTAAGTCATTCAACCATTCGACAATTGAACCTAGAGCAAAAAAAAAGGATTTTGAAATTGTGCAGAAAGTGGCATGGTGGCTACTCTTGACCACATGAGATTCCTGGAAGAACCAGATTAGCAAGCCTCATACTGACTGTGATCAGCAGGTGGGTATTTCCCAGCCATCTGCTGACTTCTTCAGTTGAGAGCCCTTGAGAAAGTCACTGACACGATCATGTATGGAATGAATGGTCCTGTGCATTAATCAAAGACTGCAGGGAAGCAACCAAATTAGACTCTCCCTACCGAAGGCTGGGCACACTGTCAGAGCCCAGAAGGAGGGTACAACAGGGGATAAAATGTCTCTCTCGTCTTCTCAATGCAAAGCTTACTTCTCCTAAAATGGAAATGACCTTCAGCCAGTGGCCCTGGGATTAGCCACTGGTCTGAGTATGTGTTCACAGACACACATCCTGAGTGAAGGCAGAAGCCCTAAGTGAGACCTTTTCAGGGCCTTCTGGCAGAACACTGTTTCATTTTATCTCATTGTAAGTCAAACCTGAATTTTCCTTGCCATTTTAACTCATGAGCCAGCAGATAAACATATTATAAAGCATTCACTGAGTCTTAGAGGGCTTCTTGGATCTTCCATCTGGCCTGTCTTTTTGCCCCACACCCGGAGATAATCCTCCAACCCTGACCACTGAGATAGAATTAAAAGGAAGTATGTGAGTTCCACTCACAGGTGATTCTGTTTAGAACCTTGAGGCTGTTTAGCAGGGGGCCTGCATTTAACACTCTCTCCCCCACTCCCTCCCTTCCCTGTTCACATTATTCTGCACATGTTCTAGCCACACAAGTACATCACCTGGAAAGAAGGAATTTGCTGTGGTGTTTTTTTTTTAATCTCTCTATTGCTGCCTCTCCAGAATCTTGGCACACTACTTTACATGTAATATATGTTTAGTAAACATGACATAAATAATATTTATTGTATTAAGTAGAGAAGGAAGGGGAAAAATCGGCTTTTTTTATAGTATGAAAAATATTCAACTTCACTAGTAGAAGACAAAACAGTCATCTTTTTTGTAGAAGACAAAATAGCTATACACTACTTTTCACCTGTATACTTGGCAAAGATTTTTAAATTTTTCTTCCTTTTTTAAACTTATTTTGTATTTTGGGTTTTGTTTTTTTTTTTTTGGTTGGTTGCTTTTTTATTTTTTTATTTTTTATTTTTTATTTCAGCATATTACGGGGCTACAAATGTTTAGGTTACATGTATTGCCTTCGCCCCACCTGAGTCAGAGCTTCAAGGATGTCCACACCCCAGACATTGCATACCACACTCATTAGGTGTAAATATTATTTTTTATTTTGTAATGAGACTTCTCAGTAGTCCTTGGAAGAGTTCCACGGCCCAGAGCTGCAAGAGTCACTTTATAAGTAAATTGCCAGAAGTTATTCAATCCTGATCAAATTCTTAATGACATGCTGCTTCATGATACCTGCCCCAGAGATCTGACTTCTTCTCCTTGACTTTGTCACAACAGCTCTGCAAGCTTCCCCTGTTCTAATCTCTTTTGATCCTAGGGATGATTTCTTCCTCTGTGTTGGAGCTCTCAACCATGTAGTCCACACAAACCACACCAAGGCTGGGGAAAGTTTAGAGCTCTCTCCTATTCCAGTTTATTGCCATCTGTTCGCCATGGCGGTCATCACAGTGTCCTCTTCATATTCAACTTTTAATAAGACTTCAGACTGCCTAAATAATTTTTATTTTCCACTACTGCTCTAAGTTAAAAAAAAAGCTCACATAAAATATTTTTGATGTTTAAAAAGTACCAGAACAATTCTTTTTTTTTTTTGGTGATATATTTTTAGGTTTGGATTTTTTTGCGGGGGTGGGAGGTGAAATTCCTTTCTGTATCTGCACGCAAGTTATTGGCAGAAAGGCATCGACGTGCCTTATGAGCACTTCAATTAGTTCTTAAAATATGTCTTTCTTATACTGCCTTCTCTGTGATTTTTTTTTTCCCATGAAGAATACATTGTTTTCTGCCTTGGAACCCATGGAAGTAAGAAATGAGATGAAAGAAGCACACACGGTATGCATTCGTGTTACCTTGGAAATTATTGAATGTACTTCTCCTTGAGTTTCCTTTCTTTTGAATTTCAAGCTGTTATTTTCCATAGACTACTAACTAAAAATCTTTTTAAAGTGACCTGGCCACTTCCAAATCAGTCAAAACCTATTTTTTTAAAGATGGCAGGAATGTTTTGCCATAACATTTGAAAATACATTTTAACAGAACCAACTTTCATAGTCGTATGGATCAGTTTTATAAATTGCATTTTGAGAGTCTCAATTTTAAGCCAAATAGAAAATATAAATAGTAAATATAAATGAACCTGCTATAGTCTAAATGTTTGTGTCTCCCAAAAATTCTTATGTTGAAATCTTACCCCACCTAGAAAGTGGGGCTTTGGGGAGTGAATCAAATTAGTGTCCTTATAAAAGAGATCACAGAGAGATCTCTTGCCCCTTTTACCATGTGAGGGACACAGTGAGAAGGTACCGTCTGTGAACCTGAAGGAGGTCCCTCACCGGACACTGAATCTGCCGGCACCTTGATCTTGCACTTCCGCCCATAGAACTATGAGAAATAAATTTCTGTTGCTTATAAGCCACCCTAGTCTGTGGTAGTTTGTTATAGTAGCTCAAATGGGCTAAGATAGAACCCATAGAAAATCCAAGTACCACTTTACATACGTGTTTCAATTTGTTTCCTCACCACCATCATATACACAGATTAAGTTCTGAGTAAATTTCTATGCTCTTTCATTTTCCTATCTAATCTCTGGACATATTATAAGCAGAGAGGATTATCCAAGGACAGATAACCAGAGGAAAAACAGGCAAAGCAATAAGACTGTTTAATCATGAAGATTAGTTCAATAATTTAGAGTTAACTATTTATTTCTTTTTGTTTTTGTAGATTAAATATTTCTATCTGATAGAAAAGGTAACCAATAATGCACTCTAAAGTATACACCTAAAGAAAATACATTTTAATTAGCAAGGTTTATTGTTATTATTCACATTGATTTAATGTAACTTCTTAAAGAGTTTGAAAAAACAATCACTTAATAATTTAAACTTTTTTGAAAATGATGCACAAAATGGTCTTCCTAGCACAAAAATGAAGTTTCGAACTGGTCTTGGTTCATATAGATGGCTTTGAGTTAAAAACACCAAGTTGGTATATTTGCTATTTGGTTTTCATTCCCTTTACTATAATGCTTAGGCATTTTTGCTGTTGAGAATTTCAAGACAGCTTATGTATTTCCTAAGAAAATTAACTTGGCAAGTGAATCACTAAGTCAGTTTGTACACTGTAAATTGATAGAAAAGTAACAGCTTCTATTAACCACATATTTTCTCTTTATTTCTCAATAAATGAAAAAGTAAGCAGATTCAATAAAAAATTAAAACACATTCCCAAGTGATTCTATAGGAAAATCTAAATTAGAGGAAACACAAAATTAGCTTCTTTAATTCTTAATATGGTAACCATATGTTCTGGATATAATAGGACAGCCATGATTTCATATAGTTGGTCCATTGATATATACCAATTTTTGGCTCAAAATATATATGATTACTCCACCCATATGATTGTATGGCTTGACTTTGTCTGGCTTACTTTCAATGAGTGCAGAAGTATTCATACCCGGAGGTTAGTTGGAGGGTAATATATGCCAACTAGATATAAGGCAGTTCTTGGATAATCTTGCAACTTTCTACACTATAACCCCACCATCCTCTTATTGACAGTTTTTGATTACGGAAATGCATTGAAATTTTTTCTGAGGGCAATTCATCTTGGTCCTGCATGCTAAAAACCAGAAAGGTGATGTGGTACAGTTACATGCCACCCCATGGTAAAGGAGTTAGTTTAATTCAAAAACATTCAAAGCAAATTCTTTATAGAGCAAATAAAATCGTACATTCAAATGCCATGTACTTTGACAACTTTTCTCTCCACTGCACCAAGATAATGGACTTTGAAGCCAGAGAGACATGTCTCCGTCATTTGCTAACTGTAGGGTCTTTGTGAAACACACTTAACCTTCAGGACTTTGTTTCCTCAGTGGAGAAGTGGGGTGAAGAGTTTACAGAATAGCTGGCAACTTTAAAATGAGCTAAGGAAATGTGAGGAGGCCTGAAACATATGAAATTCTATATTGCATATAATAGACAACCAAAAAATGTTTCACTTGTTCCATCTCCAAAATACATTAGTGATATGTTTTATAATTGTAATTCTGACCTTGCAGTTTACATAAACCCTTAACTTTGAGATACTGTTTACAATTTGGATACCAGTCTTTTCAATAAATCTGACTGCTAGTCTTCTGTGTGATTTCAACAGCAACATACAGTCTTCCTGACTTTAAAAACACTTCCGTTTGCTCTGCTCACGCCTAAATCCTCTTTTACAAGAAACAAAGGCATTTATTCCAGAATTATAGATAAATCCAAAAATATAGATAAATCCAAAAATATCTCTCTGCCCTGGAGAGCAATAACACCATGACTTAAATTCATACCAGGTTTTGGAGGACTGATAACAGATACTTTTCTTTGATTAATAGGGGAGAGCAGAGGTAAAGGCACAAGGCAAATAAAATGTGGGCACGTGGGCCGGAAGAGAGTCCACAGAGGGAGGAAAACAATCTTCAAATAAGAGGCAAAGTCAAAGACAAATTTCAACAACCACACAATTTTTCCTCAGATAAGACCCTGCAAAAAAAGATACAATTTACATGACAATGGCTTTTTTTAAAAACGACATTTTGTCTGATTTTGATAGAGAATCCAGTTGAAATTACAGACTTATTTTTATATTGGTAACATTTTCTGTTATTACTGACCATAGCATTTATACGATTGGAGATGGTATAATCAGAACTACGTCAGTGTCCACAGTGGGACAGGCTCTGCCCACAGGCGTTGCTGGGGGCAGAGCCGTGCATGTCTTAACTTTCATAACCCAGTGCTATGAATTGGTTTTCCCAGGCCTGTTTTCCCTATGGCTTAAGGAGTAAATAAATGAACTATTGAGTAGGATTTACAGAGAAGCCACGGAAAGTCTTAGGCATCAAGGTTTTCAAACTAATCAGTGTTTCTAACCCCTTACCCTCTGGAATGGCTGGGGCTTCCTCCCAATGCTCTGAAATCATTCTGGACCCATCAGACAGTCTAGCAAAGAAAGAAACAAAGGAAGGAAGAGCTTTTGGTTTTTGTTTCTTGTTTTTTTTCAGGCCAACATCAGTGATTCTTTGTGGCGTGCTTCAGCCCAAGACACATAACCCACTGCTTTAGTCAGGAGTGTAGCCTGGTGGGAAAATCAGTGATTTAAGCAAATGCTGCAAGCACCAAGCTGCCAGACTTGAGTATTTACCATCTTTGATTGCAAACTTACAAAGAACAAAGACCAGGACCACGTGTATATTCTGAACCGGCATTCTATGGATATGCAGGGAATATTAAAACAATAACATTTTATTGTAAAAGGCCTTTAAATGTCCTCTCTGACAGGCGAAGCTCCTTAAACTGTAATGCATATTTTGTATTCATTGTTAAGCCAATGACTTCCTGGCAGTAACATATTCTTCCTCTGCCTCCTCCCCTGAAGTTAATAAAACCTTAGTCATCCTTCAGTACAAGGCTAAATGCAATTTCTTCCTAGAGGCTTTTTCTGGTTATTCCAGTCCATACTTAGAACTTCTTTTCTAATTAAAGACAGTATGATGATTTAGTACTCTTCACTCTCATTTTTTCTTCTGGTTTTAGTCTTGATTTTAGCAACATTTTCTCAGCTATGTTGTCACTTCACCATGGTAAGGACCATACCTTATCATTCTAATAACTATCCCATTCCCATTCATTCTTAGCCCACGGTATGTGATATTTTTAAAAAATTAGTTTGATTAATTGATTGAAAATCAGTTAGATATTTAAAATCCATGTCAGCATTTGTTATAGATGGAGTGCTGTGTCCCCCAAAAATTCATGTTGAAGACTTAACCCCCAATGTGACTACATTTGGAGATAGGACCTATGAGGAGGCGATGATAGTTAAATGAAGTCAAAAGAGTGAGACCGCGGTTTGATAGGACTGATATCCTCATAAGAGGAAAAACCACCAGAACTCTGAGACTATAGCGAGAAGGCGGCCATCTGCAAGTCAGAAAGAGAGCCCTCATCAGAAACTGACCCTGTTGAACCTTAGTCTGGGACTTTTAACCTCCAGAACTGTGAGAAAATAAACTTCTGTTAAGCCACCCAATCTATGGGATTTTGTTATGGCCACCCAAACAGACCAATGCACCATTAAAATTTTTAAAAAGAAGAAAAAAAACCAAGCTGTTTCAAGGAAGCAATATGCAAATCCAATGTACATGTTTTCAATTTAGAGAAAGAACTATGCTCAAATCCACAAGAAATCAATTTTTGGTTTAAGTGTACAAAGGAAGAAAATATTTGCACAATTCCAGTAGAAAAATTTGCCTTGCACTTTTAGTAACATGGCAATTTTAGAAAAAGATCATAAAAGAAACTAAAGAAATTCCCTATAAATTTATGAAGGAAAACAAAATCAAAATAAATATTTTAAAAACAAAACTATTAATTGTAAAGTAATAAAGTCATTACATAATAGTTATTTAGCTATAAACTACTTATTGAATGTTCCCAATACAAAGAAATGATAAATGTCTGGGATGGGAGGTAGGCTAATTACCCTGATCTGATCAATATGCATTATATGTATCAAAGCATCACTATGTACCTTACGAATATGTACAATTACTCTTTGTCAATTAAAAATAAAATTTTAAAAAATTAAAAACAAATAGCTTTATAATAAAGCTCCTATAAATACCTCTCAAATGTTGACATTAATTAACAACAACAAAAAAAATCTAAGATTGCCTTGGAGCCCCAAGCCTAACAGTCTTTGGTCACCAGTAGGGAGCAGCAAGGCACACCAGATCCCTCAGTGTCTGAAATTTCAGGAAGGCTTGCCAGGTTAGCTAGGAGTGTCTAGGAGAGCAAGGAGGCTTGGCAGCACCAGATACAGGGAAAAAGAAATGCATACGTCAGGGCAAGGCACTAACAGGAGGAGATGGTGAGAATATCAGGTCAAAATATCATGCACACCAATAGAAAGCTGGAGGTGGAACCGAGAATGTCTATGTGTCTAGAAATCAACATGTGTCAGCAATCCCTAATTCTCCTACTAAATTTGCCAAAAATCATCCAGAATGTTTAGAATTATTCTGCCCTGATATCTCACAGTTAAAACTGAATGCATTTTCTTTCTCCTCCATTCAGTTCCTGGAAGTCTGGGTGGAAAGTAGCTCCACAGTGTTTTGAATCATTCGGTGGTCCATAAGGAATGGCAGTTTGACTGTTTTTCTCCCAGGAAAAGAAAAGAGGAACTTTCAGTATTGCACAACTGCAGAAAAAACAGTTTGGTCCAAGAGTAGACTAGCCTTTACCTATTAGAACATGCTCAGAGAGCTTGGCCCTGAAAGTAATGAAGCTAGATCTAAAAGATCTCAGCAATTAGTAAACTTAGAATTGTTTCATTCCTCACTAGATCCACTATATTGATATGCCTTCATAGTTGCTATGCATTTGATAAGTGTAGGAAAAGTCAGTAAGTACTTTGCTGGTTAGTCAAAAATTTATGGGCTGATAGATTGATTTCCTCACTCCAGCCACAAAATAAGAGCTTATAGCTTTCTAAATTTATAGACAAACTTTATGTTTCTGTGCAGAACATTTCAGTACTGAAAAGATTATAGGGAGCCAGAAGAAAAAGGAGCTCAGAGCTTATTTTGTGCAGGATGTATATACAGCTCTGACTTGTAACCAAGTATGAAACGGAACAGTTCTTGCTCTTTTTCCAGTGAGCAAAGTCCAAATGTTGATCAGGTTAAAAGAATCAACTTCCACTTAAAACCATGATATTAAAAAAAAAAAAAAAGGAGGAGGAGAGGAGGGTGGAAAGGAGGAGGAAAAGGAGAAGTAGAAGGAAAAACAACTCAACAAACAAATACCATTCCTGCACATATTGCCGTAACTGACAGCACCAGGACTGATGCAACATTTTCAGAAATAAAAGCTAATACATGTTGTAATGGTTAGTTTTATGTTTCAACTTGACTAGGCTAAGGGATGCCCAGATTGTTGATAAAGCATTATTTCTGGGTATGTCTGTGAGAGTGTTTCTGTAAGAGATTAGCATTTGAATCTGTAGACTGAGTAACGAAGATCAGATCGCCCTCAACAATGCAGGTGGGCACCCTCCAGTCCAACCTGTTGAGGGCCTGTGTAGAACAAAAAGGCAAAGGAAAAGCAGATTTGCTCTCTCTGCTTAAGCTGAAACACACATCCTCTCCTGCCTTTACACACAAATGCTCCTGGTTCTCGGGCCTTCAGACCCAAACTTAGTCTTACACATTGGCTGCCCTGGTTCTCATGCCTCTGGTTTTGGTCTGGAACTATACCACTGGCTTTCCTAGCCTGCGGCTTGCGCACAAGCAGATCGTGGGACTTAACCTCCCTGGTCACATGAGCCAATCCCTCATAACAAGTCTCTTTCTATGTATCTATATATATTCTATTAATTATTTTTCTCTGGGGAGCCCTAATTCACATATTCTACCTTTTCTGGTTTCTAACCATCTTAGTCTTAGAAACATGAGCAAATTCTTCTGCTGGGATTAAGGAAAAAGATTTCCCTTCAAGACTTGATTTTATCCTGCAGTGAATTTTTATGACCAAGTTATTAACCCCTGAAAAATGGGATTTATAATGGAAACACTGATAGATTCTTAATGGTAGCTGTGCTGGCAGGCACCCATATATTAGCCTTAATAGTGTCAAATTGTGAAACTAAAGTGATTGAAAACCTACTAACTTACATTTAAGGAATCTCTGCTTCAGTAGTTTTTGCTATCTCCCTCATTTGAATGATTTTTTAGGCCGTTCTAAAGACTAGTGTCCTGTATTTATGAAAATGAGAGTTACGATACTGCAGGATTTTGTGGACATCATAAACTTAGAACGGCATATTTATTTCTGAATGGCTCAAGACTCTGTGATCCTTTTCTATTTAGGAAATTTACCTGCATAAAAATCTTGAGTTCTCTAGCCATAAATTCTATAGCCTGAGGCCTTTTTCCTTTTTCTTCCATTTTTATACATTTCATTCATTTGTCTAGTGGCTCATTGAACAGCTGAAGGGGATAACAATGTAACAGTGTAACAGTGGGGATAACAATGTAACAGTGACCAAAAAAAAAAAAACTATCCTTGACTTTGGTGGATAAGCGGACTCTTCATACTGCAGAATTACAGCTGGATGCCAGACTTTTGATGGCTTGCTCTCATTACATAATCTATTCCCTGCAACTGTCTTCTCTCACAGCCACTTTTATGCGACCTGACAGCCCATGTACAGATGTAGCAGTAAATACATGCTTCCAGTGCTTAAAAAAAATTTTCCCTATCATCATGTTTATCAGGATAAATGTGTTGCCAGATATATTTTTCCTGAGTTGATATTAACAGAGCATGGCAAATGTCATCTCTCCTTCCTCAAGGGGTTCTTCTGAAGCTCTCATTAGGCATTTAAAAACATTGAACATGGTTGAATGGATCCAGATGCATTCTCTAACAGAACTTATAAGAAACATGGAGCATAGCTTCATCCTATCAAGTATTGTATTATTTCAGGGCTATTTTAACACGAAGTAGGAAATTTAAAGAACTTTTGCCCTGAACCAATTGTAACATACAGTACAACAAGAAAAATCAAATGAGTCATTACAGGAAATTTTGAAATCCCATGCTTAAAAGCTTTCGGAACATGGGAAGCCATTTCTCCCTGATTGTTGTGTTTTTCAAGAATGATTAGAGCAAAATCACGTAAACATTATAGATTGAGAAATATAATGCTGGTTCTGATTACAGATGTATGTGTTTAAAAATCAAATAGTACCAGGATTCAAGAAGTATGTTTATACAGCTCCATTACAAATACTATCCTAAACAGAATTTGCGTGGACAAAGCTTTCCCCTACCCTTTATAAGCTACTAGGAACAATGCAAGAATTTCAAGTCACCGCCCAGCTTTCAATTTTCCGTCACTGAACAGTTTATCCTTTGCGTGCAAACCTCTAGCTGTGGCTGACGGCTGAAAGCCCATTATATTTCAACTGCCATCTGGCAGCAGAGATTCAATCCATTGCTTCAATCACAGTGGCCTGTCTTCTGTAGCTCTGGGAATTGCACTAAAGTGCATGATTTAAATGTCTTCACTGTCAAATTATTGTTGTTTGGTTCATCAAGATAAATTTTAGAAACACATGGGAAAAAATATGTCCTAAAGAGTATTATTTGCTGTAGGAAAGAAAAGTATTCAAAAATCAACAGTTGCTCAGAGGTCTCAATTAGTTTTATTCATAATGCTAGGGTTTCCTAAATGTGAGGTAACAGAATAATAATTACCAAATAAGCCAAATACTTAATGTGTAAAAGGCCCAATTCAAACATTTTGGTAGGAAAATGTTGTGTTTTGAATAATTAGAAGTTTATAAACTCCTTGCCTTTTTGCTTTTTGCTCTCCCAAGATCGTTTCTTACTCATTTTATGGGATATTTTTTGGGCAATTGCTCTGCACCAGGCATTGTGCAAGGCATGGGAATAGAAAGATACATAAGACATAGTCCCTGCCTTCTAGGAACTAGGAAAAGTAAGAGAACAGCCTTTGATTTATGACATGCTGTAAGTCACTTCTTTGTCACAAAAAGAAAACACAGCGATCTGGCAGTGGGGGACCAGGAAAACCATGGCAGCCAACTTTGTGTAATCACATCCGGTTTCTTTCAAGTATCCCTACACACCACAGCATACACCAGCAGAGGATGTCTACAATCGTTCTCAACCTTTTATTTACCCAGATCTACCTGAGGGATGTGCCATACCCCATCAGTAATTGCAACTCAGTTTTCAAGGGGGGAGCACAGGAGAGGGCAGTGGGACAGTATCAGATTGCCCACAAAACCCTGTGTTTGAAAAAGGCCCAGAGCTGGTTTTGATTGTACCCTTCATCTCCCTTGAGAATCACTGGTCTACCATGCAGAATTGAACCATGCAAGGGGGATGAGTCTCCACACGTGTCCATCTGGAACTAAGAAAGACAATTAAGACGCTAACTATGAGCCCTAAGTAGAAATCAGTTCACTTCACCCTCTCCACTCCAGGGAACCCATGCTTTCTATTTGTGAAGAGAAGATTCCCTCACTATCTCCTCACATTACTCTCCTAAATAAGTTTTTTGGCTCCAATATTTTCCTAGGCTTTCCAGAGAACAATACAGATAATTTTCAGAGTTGGGATTTGGGGATTCTTATTCCACTTCTGGAAGAACTCCAGGAGCATATCTGGCAGAGCCCAGGACCCTGAGTTTACATGAGCCAGATCTCTGGGGGTAGTCAGAGAATGAAACTCACTCAGACATAACTGTAAAATGGAAGGTTGACTACATCCGAGTAAACATGCAGAAGAAGGACCGAAAAAACTATAGAAGAAGGGGCAGAAGCTATCATACGTTACCGCATTTACTTATTAAATTCTCATCTCCCTGTTGGGCTGTAGATACAAAAGCAGGGAGAGAAAAGAAAGGTAAAACGTAAGTGAATAAACAGCTTCCACAAAGGATGTTGATCAATAAAAGGGCATCAAAAAGACAAATCCTGTCCCCTTCTCCCCTGTGTTCTTCACAGTGGAGCTAGATGAAGAGGTGACCATTTCAATCCTCCTTAACCTTTCTGTAGTTCCTGTCATCTACGCAGCGACAGCCACCTGAGCAGACTATTCAGGGAGGAGGCGTGTTGCAGTCCGTGCCCTGAACCCACCTGCCTGCTCTGGTCACTGCTGTGCCCACATCCATCTCCACCCGGCAAAGCCCATCTGCTTGCAATTCTCTGTAACCCCCTCACCTCCCACGCCCCATACTGATTTTTGCCATCATGCCTTTGCTTTTGCTATTCCATCTGAAGGGAGCACCCTCTTCACCTTCCTCGGACTCAAAACTATGAGTCCTCTCCTCTAGGCAACACTCCCTGTTTTCCCAGGCTGGTCTAAAGCCTCCTTCCTTATTTCCCACAGCACCTCAGATATACCTGTGTTTTACCTCTTACCATATTTATATTGAAATGATCTGTTTGTGCATTTGTTTCTTTCTCCATACTTTAAGCTCTTCAAGGCTCATGAGCTGAGTACAATGCCTGGCACACAGTAGACTTCAAATGAATTGATTTTTTTTTTGTTTGTTTGTTTACTAAACTGAAAAGTAAGCATTAAGAGAAAATTTTTGTTTTAATATCAGGGAAAACTTGTGGATAAGATAATCTTGAACGTATTAATGAGATTCAATGGACTTACATTCCTAGGCATGACAAAAGTACCAAATCAAATATCAAAGAGGGATTCTCAAACTCATACACCCCATACCCATCACACCCGTATTTGTGGTCACACCAGGGGAGGTCGTCTGGACAAAGGATTGAGAGAGGGCTTGGGAAACTGCTCACTGCCTTCACCTGCTCCACCAATTGCTACCTGAATAGTGTTGAGCAAGTTATTGAGCCACTTTTGCCTCAGTTCTTTATCTGTAAAATGGGGACAATAATTGAGTTATTGTGAGACAATATATGTAAAATGTTTATTAAAGCTTACTACTGCCACTATTGCTGCCTTTAATCTCCCTTACCACATTGTTTTCCCTTGTTATTTTCATCCATTGTAGTAACTACCTATTGAGCGGTAAAGCACATGGTACTGTAATAGAGGTATTGTTAGCTGACATTTTATAGATGATGCCACTGAAGCTCAAAGAGATTAAATATATCACCCACAGTCACACCACTAGCAAGTGATGGAGCCAGGAAATAAAGCCAAATCAGGCCAGTTCCAAGTCCGGTACTTTTTAACAACACCAAGCTGCTTTCTCAACTCCCCAGGAAAAAACAAAATTGTGCAGGTTTTATAAGTTCTGTAGTCTCCTAGAATGTGACTGTATGATTTCAACCAATCTAGAAAATTCTCTTAACCCAAAACAACACCTCTCTCACTTTCTGAAGCTTATGCTCCCTAGAAGCAATGACATATTTAGTTCCACAATCAGAAATTAAATGAAAAAGGAACAACTATTTCTGAGAAGTAACACATTAGTATTCATGCTAAAGTATTAATGACAAACACAAAGTCCTTTCTTAAAAGCAATTTCACAGAAAGCATCAAAGGAAAGAGGAAAGTATACAAAATATTTTACTGCTAAAGACAAAAAAATTAAAGGCATTTTTAATACAAAAGTAGTTGTTTTTAACCTACTTTTTTTTCTTTTTGTATTATTTCTGATGATTTGCTAAAAGCTATGGAGAACTTTCTAGAATTATGCTCAACAGCTCATATACCCATTCATTCCAACTTTTGAATGTCTTATCAGGGGATTCACAACTCATGAAGCCCAAACCTAGACATCAGTTCAAGGGTCTCTGGCTTGACACCAATGAGGTCATCCCAAAGATTTTGCAGCAGATTACCAGTAAGGGAAGAGAACAGATCTAGAAATATAAAGGAGGCCAAGTCAAGCTGTTTCCCTAGCTCACAGTCTTACCACCGTTATTACAGATCTTTTCTCCTAATTTTGAAGAGCCCCAGACTTTTCCACATGACCCTTGGGTTAAGAACTAATGACCTGAAGCATATAATATGCATCTCCCATAACCCTTACTACATATCTCATTATGCTATAATATGTGGGATAAAATTTACTTTAAACAAGGGCTTTCTTGACTACATGTAACATTCTCTTTTTTTATTTCAGAGTATTACATGGGCACAAATGCTTTCGATTACATGGATCGCTTTTGTAATGCTTAAGTCAGAATTAAAAGTGTACCTGTCACCCAGTTGGTATTCATTGAACCCATTAGGTAGCTTTTCACCCATTTCCTCCTGCCCCCTCCTCCTGCTTGATTTCCATTCAGTTTTATCTCCCTCGATGCACATGGGTGCTCATCAATTACTTCCAACTTAATAGTGAATACATGTGGTGTTAGTTTTTCCATTCTTTAGATACTTCACTTAACATAATGGTCTCCAGTTCCATCCAAATTGTTGCAAAAAACATTAAATCATCCTTCTTCATGGCTGAGTAGTATTCCATGGCATACATATACATACATATACCACATTTTGTTAATCCTCTCATGAATTGATAGGCATTTGGGTTGATTCCACATCTTTGCAATTGTGAATTGTGCTGCAATAAACATTCAAGTGCATGCGTCTTTTTTGTAAAATGACTCCTTTTCTTTTGGGTAAATACCCAGTAGTGGGATTGCTCGTCAAATGGTAGCTCTACATTTAGTTTTTGAGGAATCCCCATACTGTTTTCCATAGAGGTTGTATAATGTGTCCTCCCAACAACAGTGTAGAAGCATTCCTTTCTCTCTGCATCCATGACAGCATCTATTGTTTTGGACTTCTTAAAAGCCATTCTCACTGGGGTAAAGTAATATTTCACTGTGGTTTTAATTTGCATTTCCTTGATGATTAGTAATGATGAGCATTTTTTCATATGTTTATTGGCCATTTTCTGTCATCTTTTGAGAAGCTTCTGTTCATGTCTTTTGTCCACTTTTTAATGGGGTGGTTTGATTTTTTTCTTGCTGACTTGCTTGAGTTCTTTGTAGATTCTGGTTATCAGTCCTTTATCAGATGTATAGCTTGCAAGGATTTTCTCCCATTTTGTAGGTTGTCTGTGTTATAAATTATTCCTTGGCTGTGCAGAAGCTTTTTAATTTAATCAAGTCCCATTCATTTATTTTTATTGTTGCTGTGATTGCCATTGGGTTCTTCTTCATAACTTCTTTTCCTGGGCCAATATCTAAAAGAGTTTTTCCAAAACTTTTTTCCGGAATTTGTATGGTTTCATGCTTTACATTTAAGTCTTTTATGCATCGTGAATTAATTTTTGGGAGTCATGAGAGATACGGATCCTGTTTCATTCTTCTGCATGTGGCTATCCAATTTTCCCAGCACCATTTATTGAATAGGGATTCTTTTCCCTAGTGTATATTGCTGTCTTCTTTGTCAAAAATCAGTTG
>CAUYSK010070884.1:0-85741 GCA_963575035.1 Avahi laniger
GCTAAAAATATATATAGAAAAAATTAGCCGGGCATGGTGGCACATGCCTGTAGTCCCAGCTACTTGAGAGGCTGAGACAGTAGGATTGCTTGAGTCCAGGAGTTTGAGGTTGCTGTGAGCTAGGCTGACGCCACGGCACTCGTTCCAGGCAAGAGAGTGAGACTCTGTCTCAAAAAAAATAAAAAAAATAAAAAAAAAAAAGATAATGTTGGTTCAGTTGTATAGTCATTGCTGTACCCCCAGTTTGAAGATTGTTAACTGTCACTTACTGCTCTTTTGGAAAATGGAGCATTTATCTGCAGATAGGACTTGGCCTGTGTCTCCAGTTGAGGAAATTGATCTTTTTGAACTTGAGCTTATAATGGTCCCCTCTTCCTTGCCCTGCTACAGCTTCTTTCTCCCCTTTATAAATCAGCACACTCTTCCTTTGCTAGTCAGTTCACTCCATAGAGTGGTCTGCGTTGGCTCTGTTGCAACTTAATTTCTGAAATATGATTTTCTAATACTGTACTAATTTATTTTAGTAGACTTTATATTTTGGAATAATTTTAGATTTGCAGAAAAGTTGCAAAGATTAGAGTTCTCGTGTCAGTTTCTCCCATGTTAGCATCTTGCATTACTATGGTACACTTGTTAAAACAAAGACATCAACATTGGTACATTACTGTTAACTCCAGACTTTATTTGGATTTCACCAGTTTTTCCGCTAATGACTTCTTTCTATTCCAGAATCCAATCTAAGCTGCCACATTATACTTAGAGTTGTCATGTCTCTCCCAGTCTCCTATGGCTTGTGACAATCTCAGTCTTTCAGTGTTTGTCATGACCCTTGAAAGTTTTAGGGAAAACTAGCAAATATCCTATAGAATGTCTCCTAATCTGAGCTTGTCTGATGTTTTCTTCATAATTAGATTGATGTTACGGGCTTTGGGAAGGGTACACAGAGGTAAAGTGCCCTATCAGGGATACCTGGTATTTGCCTAACATCACTGGTGATGTTAACCTTGATCACTTGGTTAAATAGTGTGTTTGCCATGTTTTTCTACTGTAAGGTTACTGTTTTTCCTTTTCCCTTCTTTATTCTTTGAAAGCAAATCACTAAGTCTAGCCCACCCTTAAGGACAGTGTGAGAAAAGTATAGAAATATGCTCTACCTCTTGGAAATGGGAGTATCTACATATATTGTTTGGAATTCCTCTGGAAGGAAATTTGTCTCTTCTTCCGCATTTATTTAGTCATCTATGTATATCACAATGGAATCATTTATTTTATACTTTGGGTTATGATCTAAAACTATTTTATTTATTTTGTTGCTCAAATTGTTCCAGCTTTTGACAGAGGTAGTTCTTTGAGATTAGTTTCTATGTCCCTGTGACATGCTTTTATCCTTTTTTTCTTTGATTACTTGCTTTCTGATACTATAGGATGCTCCACGTTCATTTTGTATTTTCTGTTCTCTAGCCCTTGAATCAGCCGTTTATCCAAAGAGCTTTGGTTTTCTTTTTATTAATTGGAGAATGGTATTTAGAAACCAAAATCTGAACACTGGTTATGGTCATTGTTACTGGGGTGTCATTACTTCTAGGCCCTCTCAGCAAATGGCTAGGTAACAGATGTATGCATACTAACCTTTGTATATGGAAATATCTATAATTGTTTCTGTACTTCTTCATTAGAATATATATTAAGCTTACCCATGAGTTTATACTGATGTCTCTGACTTTAATCCAGTACTGCAGGGCTTATTTTATTTATTTACTTTATTTTATTATTTTATTTAATTTTTTATTTTTAGAGACAGTATCTCGCTGTGTCACACATGCTGGAGTGCAGTGGCGCAGTCATAGCTCACTGTAACCTTGAACTCCGGGGCTCAAGCAGTCCTCCTGCCTCAGCCTCCTGAGAAGTGAGGATTACAGACATGCACCACTATCCCTGGCTCATTTTTAAATTTTTTGTAGAGACAGGGTCTTGCTGTGTTGCCAAAGCTGGTCTCAAACTCCTGGCCTCAAGTGGTCCTCCCACCTTGACCTCCCAAAGTGCTGGGATTACAGGCATGACCCTCAGGCCCGGCCTCTGCAGGGTTCATTTTAGAATGCCTTCGTTTCTTGCTTGTGTGTAATATCTTCTTTGACAATGAGAAGCCTGTCATCTACCATCCATTTACTTGTTCAATCCTAGTATACATGTACAGTATTTTCAGAATTGTTAACCTATAGCTCCACGAGAAACACATTTACCAGTTGGGAATATTGCACTGATTTTCAACAATTCTATTTTACCGGACAAATTGTGGATTTATGTTTATGCTTATTATGTTGAGATTTAACCTGTGATGCTAGCTTTTAGATTATGCAGATGTTTTTAACATTCTTATCATCATCTGAGATGTCTTTGTATGTCAGTATGATTCATTAAGATTATAGATATGGGCTCTAAGTAAAATATTTTCCTTTTACTCTATACTTTTGATAGTTTAAGCTTAACAAATAAAAAGAGGCCAGGCTTGGTGGCTCATACCTGTGATCCCAGCACTTTGGGAGGCTGAGGTAGAAGGATCGCTTGAGGCCAGGAGACCAACCTGGGCTAACATAGTGAGGCCCTATCTCTAAAAAAAAATTTTTTTTTAATTAGGAGAAAAAGAAATAAATAGGTGGTTATGTTTTCTCTTTAGTAATTTATTATATATTTCTACAAAAGGAAGTTTATACCTTAATAATAAGGGACAAGTTGAATGAGATAATGTTTATATTACTTTCTAGCTCTGAAGTTCTGGCCCAAGTGCTTTAAAAAAAAAAAAAATCACCTTAAGGCCAGACATTTTAAAATCAGGTTCTCCATTTGCTTACTAAGCCCTGATTGTGTTAGCTTGGCACTTGATTCTGCCTTCTTGGCTACTATCTAGGACGTCCCGTTGGCCCATTCTTATTATTGTTGCCAAAGATAATATGTTTATGGGTAAAGATATTAATACTGTGGCCTGGGAAATGGGACTGACTTAACCATAGCTTTAGTTCCCTAAGTACTTGGGGGCCCAAGTTCCTGTTGAACAGAAACGGGTGTGAGTTTAAAAAGCTATACTAAGAGCTGGGCATTCTCAGTCTGCTTCTAACTTGAAGTCTGACCTTGGGCCCATCACTTTTACCTCTAGACTTTATTTTTTGTTTTGTTTTTTATTTTTTTAAGAAATTAGGTCTTGCTCTGTTGCCCAGGCTGGAATGTAGTGGTACAATCAGTAGTGCACTACAACTGCAAATGCCTGGGCTCAGGCAGTCCTCCAGCCTCAGCCTCCCAAAGTCACATGCTGCCACACCTGTCTGATTTTTTTTGTTATCGTTGTTGAGATGAGGTCTTGCTATGTTCCCAGGCTGGTCTTGAACTCCTGGCTCCAAGCTATCCTCCTACCTCAGTCTCACAAATGTGCTGGGACTGTGGGTATGAGCCACTTACCCAGCCTCAGATTTTTTTAATCTAGGAAGTAAAGCAATTTCGTTGGATGATCCCTTCCAGTTGTGGTTTTACTATCACAGATAGTAGGATATCTGGCTAGCAGTACCCACCTTAGTAATTATGGCATACTGGCAAGAATTGGGAATGGTCAACCTCTAGGAAACAAGCTTATTGGGCCATCTTCACCTCTTTATTTGTTTGGTTAAAAATACACCCATTATTATGCAGGGTGTGAACACATTCTGGAACGTGAAGTCTAGAGGTGATACTTAGGTGGCTGAGATTGTACCATGCAGAAGGCATATTCACGATGACCCATTATGGTAATAACTTTGGAGGGTCAGAACTGGTATTTATTGTTGGTGTTTATAAATCAGTGGCTTCTCAAATGACCTTTCTTTTACAGCTATTATAAAATCTATAAACAGTGCAGAGCAATAGCCAAAGCAAAGAAAGCAGGTGGCTTAAGTATGATAAGACCTAGTGAGTTATATTAAAGATACTTCAAAGCCAGGGGAAAAAATATCATTAGTCTTATTTACTGTGATAGCTTTCGTAAGACTGGCCTTTCTCATAAGAATTTGTTTTCTTGACTAAGAGAAAGAAGCATGTGACTTGTAGCTGAGTATGCTAAACTTATCATGTGCTTACAAATAAACTTTTTTTTCAGAGACAGGATCTCACTCTGTCACCTGGGCTTAGAGTGCAGTGGTATCATCATAGTTCACTGCAGCTTTAAACTCCTAGGCTGGGCTCAAGTGATCCTCCTGTGTCAGCCTCCTAAGTAGCTGGAACTACAGGCACATGCACCACCATGCCCAGCTGATTTTTCCCATTTTTTTGTAGAGACAGCCTTGCTATGTTGCTCAGGATGGTATCCAACTCTGGCCTCAAGCAATCCTCTTGCCTCAGCCTCCCAAAGTGCTGGATTTACAGGCATGAGCCACTGATCCCAGCCAGATTGTTCTTTAAGGCCTACATCATATTGGTTTACAAGATTCACTTACTCGAACACAAGTCCTTGGACCCCGCCATTCCTGGCACTGTCCTAGCTTTCTAAGTGAAGTGGCACATTGCATGTACAGTGTTAAATCAAGAAGTTTAACTTTTATGGTGCTAGTTTACATGAGGATTTATATTTTCTTTAATGATAAATGTGTCTGGAATGGATTCCCATTCATGTGAGCCATGCTGGTGCTGCTAGTGAGTGGCTTTTAGCTGCCTCTCAGAGGTGAAGGGAGTTGCTAATTCCGGAGTGAACAGCAGATGTCACTACACCTCCACTTACTGGGCTCTGACTCTTAACTGTTCGGATACGACCAGTTTTTCACAGAGCTCCCAAACCACTAAGTTTAAATTGAGTTTTTATGGCTATGTGGTATTCTAAGATCTCCTCTTTTTAATACAGAGCCCAGATTAAAACTTGAGAATGAACACAGCTTAAGAAGGTTTTCCTCAAAATTCCTTTCACTGTTCTTTTTAGTATATTTGTTCTAGGCTTATGTATTACCTACATTTTCAGATGGCTAACTGATGAAATGTATTTGCCTTTTCCTATCAACCTTTCAACAGTTATTTAGGAACCTAGACAATTTTTCTTATTTGTTTTTAGTAGGGTTCACACACTTTCCTGTCAACCTTTCAATAGTTATTGAGGAGCCCGAGACAATTTTTCTTACTTGTTTTTAGCAGGGTTCACACACTGAAAAGCTCCTTGGCCTTTCTTTCTGTAGCTCGCTTTTTGAAACCTTCCAGCAGGAATGTAGATGCCATTGTTCACTGTGAAGTGAGGTACTAAAGATCAAAGGGAACCACTGCTATATTTTTCTGTTTGAACTATTAGCGTTGGCAGTTGAGGAAATCAGAAACCAAACTATGACTAAATATCCTATGGGGTATCTTTTAAAAAATACTGAGGATTTCAGTGCAGAGAAATAGGGTTTCCCTGTACAGTCATGCATTGCATAATGACAGTTCAGTCAGTGATGGTGGTGCCATAAAGTTATAATGGAACTGAAGAATTTTTATCACCTAGTGACATTGTAGCTATCATAACACAGTAGCACAGTTACTTTATTTTTTTAAATAAATTTAGTGTAGCTTAAGTATATGGTGTTTATGAAGTCAACATCAGTGTACGGTACTGTCCTAGGCCTTCACATATACTCACCATTCACTCATGCACCCACAGCAACTTTCAGTCTTGGACGCTCCATTCATGGTAAGTGCCCTATACAGGTATACCCTTTTTTTAAAAAAAATCTGTTATTCTATATTTTTACTGCACCTTTTCTGTTTAAATGTGTTTAGATATACAAATGCTTAGCACTGTGTTATGATTGCGCACAGTATTCAGTACAGTAACATGCTGTACAGGTCTGTAGCATAGGCACAATGGGTCATACCATATATCCTAGGTGTGTAGTAGGCTGTACCATTCAGATTTATGTAAGTACACTCTGTGATGTTCAGATAACAATGAAATTGCCTAATGATGCATTTCTCAGAACATATCTCTGTCAGTAAACAGCGCATGACTGTATTACAGAAAAGCAAAGTTGGTATTAAATTGGTTATTTTAGAAAGTTTGAGGCATGCCAAATTCTTGGTGTCTTTTGATTGTATATATTGAGAAGATAGCCAGGGCGATATTATCTCCCAGTTTGTCTAGATTAGTGCCAGTTCACACCTTTGTCCTGGTGTATTTATTAATAGCTAGCTCCCTCTTTTGCTCTCATTTGTCCTAGTTTGAACAATATAGGATCACTTTCAGGACTCTAAATTGTCCCAAAAGAGGGGGGAATTGATAAGTTGCAATTCTAGTAATTATAAGCATTTTTTGACTCAAGAATTATGCCTGTCCTGAATTTTCTGAGTTAAACACATGCAAAATAAAGCAAAAACCACAAAGAGCTGTGAATTCTGGGAACAATAACTTTTAGGTTTCTATCCATTGATCATTGTTCTCTGGGATAATGATTTCCAAATATGGCTGTGTATCAGCATCAGCTGGTAAGCTTTTTAGAAACAGAGTTTCATGGATTTATACCAGAGTTTGAACTTGACATTACCAAAAATATAGAAATACATGCAATACAAATGTACTGGACAACTTTTTTAGCAAGCTTTTAAAACTAGCATATAGGCTGGGCGTGGTGGCTCACACCTGTAATCCTAGCACTCGAAGGCTGAGGCGAGAGGATCACTCAAGGTCAGGAGTTCGAGACCAGCCTAAACAAGAGCGAGACCCCCGTCTCTACTAAAAATAGAAAGAAATTAGATGGACAACTAAAAATATATATAGAAAAAATTAGCCGGGTGTGGTGGCGTGTGCCTGTAGTCCCAGCTACCCGGGAGGCCGAGGCAGAAGGATCGCTTAAGCCCAGGAGTTTGAGGTTGCTGTGAGCTAGGCTGACGCCACCGCACTCTAGCCTGGGCAACAGAGGGAGACTCTGTCTCAAAAAAAAAAAAAAAAAAAGACTAGCATATAGAAGAACATTTCTTTCTATGGTTTGGATGATATTTGGAGTTTTCAGCGGTGGCTGCCTTGGGCCCTGAGGATATGCTGGCATTGATATGAGTTGCCTTTTTGTTTCAGATGTCATCTGGGTGATTCTCAGTGTGGAGGTGGGTGGACTTTTAGGAGTAACGCAGCAGCTGTCATCTTTTGAAACGGAGTTCAACACACAGCCACATCGCAAGGTAGAAGGAAACTTCAACCCGTTTGCCTCTCCCCAAAAGAACCGACAATCAGATGAAAACAACTTAAAAGACCCTGGGGGTTCCGGGTTCGACTCGATCAGCAAAAACACATGGGCTCCTGCTCCTGACCAAACCGAGCAAGATCAGAATAGACTCTCACAGAACTCTGTAAATCTGTCCCCCAGCAGTCACGCAAACAACTTATCAGTAGTGACTTACAGTAAGGTAGGTGCCCTCGGAGAAGAGGAGAAGGGGTAGGTGGTGGGCCTTGGGAATTGTGATACCTTTTCATGGCAAACCTAGAATCCTAACACTGCCACTCCCAGAGGAGGTTCTTTAAGACTGCTTAGCTCCCCTGCCAACAACAACAACACAAAAGCCCACCCCTTCTCCCCTCCCCCCTCCCCCCCAATCTCCATGCCCCATGGGTGTTGCTGCATTCACATTTATAATTTACTCCTGTCTCTCTGCTCTGGATTGGGTATTGAAAGAGCAAAGTTCTTTACCTTTAGCATTTAAAAGAAAAAAAGAATGTCACAATATCATCTGCCATGCTTCCATTGCAAATGTATACTAAGCTTAGAGCAACAACCACACACATTTGGAAATTGTTCCTACTTTGTTTTTTGGTTTGGGGTGGGTTTTTTGTTTGTTTTTCTGAGGAAAAAGACAAGCTCAATTATTTATCCTAACTATTTTTGGGTTTTTACTTTATTTACCCTGTTTGCATGTTTTCTTGTTGATGTCCTTTAAGTTTATTATAGCTCATTGACTTCCTCACCCACAACCCAGAGTGGCTCAAGTTATATTTTGACTTTTCACATGTGGGGAATAAGTGAGAGAATTGTTTGTTGAGTTAACCATGATTTTAAATATTCTGATTGTTGTGAGACACTCTTTTAGGTGTTTGATTTCTTGATCTGTTTCTCTCCATGCTAGTTGATTAAACAGCGTCTTCCATGCTCTGCTAAGGTGATGGTGGTTCCTCGTTATTGGTTTTGGTTGGATGAATAAAGCTCTAATGCTGACAGCTCATTGTTGTAGGTGGTTCGTCTGGTGGAGTCCTGTGAGCATTCCTGTGCATTCTTCTCTGATGATTAATGCTGCGCATTAAGCCCAGCATCCCATCTGTATAATCATATAAAGTGTTAAGTCTTTCCTTGCTTCATGTTGGCATTCACCCTCAATTTAAAAAATAAAGTTGATGTTTATTTGAGGGGCAAGTGGCTGTCTGCAAGAATGATATTTTTCTGACCATTAGTTTTTATATGGTCTGGATCAAGAGACAGTTTGAGAAAAGAAACCTGGTGATATGAATCCTCTTTCTCCACATGGTCTAGTCAGAAGGACTTCATTCAGTGGCAGTAGTATAATGAAGGATTGATTTATTGGTTGATTGGATGGTCGTTACAAAAAGTTTTCTTGGAGTCCTGTTAGTTGTACAGGTTATAAGAGAAGTAAATTGGCAAGACAGTAGATTCCCTATATTTGAGGAAAAACTTTTTACATCTTAACACTCTAATAAATAAACCATTTTATTCTAAGCTCCTATTTCTCTAGTTTTTTTTCTTATTTCCTCCCTCCCCTCCCTCCCTTTCTCCCTTCCTTCTCCCTTTCTTCCTTCCCTCTCTTTCTCCCTTCCTTTCCTCACTCCCTTCCCCTCTTCTTTCCCTTCCTTCCTTCCTTCCTTCCCTCCTTCCCTCCAGAGTCTGTGACTGTTCTGGGTTATAAATGAGCCAGCCTTAGGGTATAAGCATGCCTGGTTAGAAGGGGAACTGGAGGCAGTTGAGTTTAATGGGAAGATAAAAACCATTTGCTTCAGTGATTTTTGTAATGAAAGTTTCTTTACCCAACTGAGCTATCTAGCTCAGCCATCATTATAGTTTTAGGAGAGGGCTGGTGTTCCAGGGCGCACTGCACTCATCTCCCTGAGTTGTGAACCCATTAGTTGTATTTCTCTTCTTCAGGGCCTGACACTTTTTAACCGACCCTGTGATGATTGCCTACAATTATCACAGAGCTAGGACAGTGGGCTGGTGTTTTCTGCCTGCTTTAATTAAGGTCCTGCCAAGTGCTGCTGCTTTTGGAAGCGCTGGTCTGTGGTAAGGCTATTGAAGTATTTCTTAAAGTTGATGAACTCATGGGATGATACTTAATTGTTTTCATGGACTCGTAGGATCATTTAGAAGTAGCATTTGCAAGAACTACAGAGAATAGCTTCCCATTAGAGATAATATCCAAGAAGACTATTGACTATAATGCATTGAAAATGTGAAACTTAGAGCCCAAAGAGAAATTGCGGTCTCCTTTTTTCCCCTTAATCTAAGCAAAATCGTAGAAAGCGTTTGTATGAAGCATCCATCAAGTTCTCTGAAAGCATTTCTGCCTAAAGTTGAGTTGGTTCTACCTCTTAGGGCTCCTTAGGAATGGGATAGGGTATAGACAGTCATCAGTAAGTATTTATTAACACATCTTTGCACTGTTTAGAGCAGTGTGCATTGTACATTAGGAGTCTCGAGAAAGTAACTGCGATTCCTACCCACTAGGAGCTTACAGTACAGTTGAAGAGATGAAACATACACAAAGCAAATTAGAGAGCAGTTCAGTCAAGATGAAGTGTGAATTTGGTCAGTACAGGACAGCACCATCAAAAATGTATAATTTTAATCCTAGCACTTTGGGAGGCTGAGGCCAGAGGATCACTTGAGGTCAGGGGTTCGAGACTAGACTGAGCAATATAGCGAGACGATGTCTCTACAAAAAAATTTTTAAAAATTAGCCAGACACGGTGGTTTGTACCTGTAGTCCCAGCTACTTGGGAGGCTGAGGCAGAAGGAGCGCTCAAGCTCAGGAGTTTGAGGCTACAGTGAGCTCTGATGATACCCCTGCACACTAGCTTGGGCCACAGAGTGAGACCCTCCTGTCTCAAAAAATATAATGGCTGGGAGGGAGGTGCAATAAGAGTTAAAAAAGCAGAGATGAAGTGGAGATGTAGTTGAAGGAAAGGGCTTTTCAAAGGGTGGGTGAGATTTAGAAAGATGGACAGACAGCAAGGACGGTGGTATGGAGAATAGTTTAAGTGCTGAGGGCAGCGTAGGGACCTGTGGTCTGGAGGTGTAGGTGATGGGCAATGGGAGATAGGTTTATTTGGTTGCGGTGTGTTACACTGAGGAGTAGGGGATGAAATAATCACAATTGAGTTTGAAAAGAATTGAAATTGAACTGAAATGGATGTGAGTCGACATCTACCTATAGACCTTTGCTAGAGGTAAGCCTTAAAAGCAGAGATAATCCTAAACATGTGTATTTGGCTTGAGAATTATTTATTTATTTATTTTTAAAGGCAGGCATGCTTGAGGTTCTGAAGTGTGTACTTGACAATGATGAGATCGGGTATATACCAGAGTTGTTTTTTAACTGTCCCTATGTGCCAGGCGTGCTGCCAAGGACTTTACACATATCATCTCATTTTTAAATGAGGAAACAAAAGTTCCAAGGGGCTAAGTAACTTGCCCATTATCACGCAGCCAGTGAGAGGCAGAGTTAGATTCAAATCCAGGTGCCACATTACTAAAAGGTGTTTCTTGGTAGGTGAACCTGGGCTTTCCCTAGATCCTTTTGTTGGACTGGGGGTTGTATTGAGGGAAAAGATGAACTGAGCTGATGACCAATATCAGCAAGGCGTAAAAGAGGCAGCTTTAAATAAGATAAGCAGCTCTAATGTAAACTGAGCATTGCTTGTGGCATCCCATTTGTTGGCTCTTTAAAGTAGTAACTTCTTTTCCTGTTTGATAAAAATAAAAATAAAAAACTGTTTAACTGTCAGGGTACACAAACCATGTGGTGTTTGTAATAAATTAGTAGTACGCTTTTGTTTATGAATGAGTGGAAAGGAAGAAAGAGACCTCTGGGGTTCTGGAGTTGGGAAGTGTTTTCGGTTCACCCCAGGTGCCGTCTTTATGGGATGGGCAAGGAGAGGTGCCTTAGGCGCTGGTGTCAGGGGTCACTGAGTTGGCAATAGATCTGATTTACTCTAAAGAAATCCCTGCCTGCCTTCAAGGCTGGAAAAGAACATGACGCTCTTGGAAGCCTGTGACCACAGTTTTAGTAGGATAGTTTCCTGCTGCCTCCATAATTATAGTTTAACTTGCTAAGGTTGGTAGGATAAAATGAAAAGATTGCTTTAAGCACCTGCTCTATGAGGGCTGGGTTGATATGTCAACAGAATGGCACATCTGTCAGCGCCAGGACCTGGACATCTTGGAGTTCTGCTGCAGCTGCTTTTGAATAATCATAAGCTGTCTGAACCCAGTGCTCTGTCCCTGGGGAGAAGCTTCGGGTGGGAATGTCTGCCCTGGCTGCATCCCACAACCCAGAGGGCCTGGCCCCTTCCTGTGTATGGGCTGTCAGAGGGAGTCGGAAAAGTGAGTATATGCTGACCCACTCCAAAGATTCATAAATCTGGTTCCCTGCTTTTGTTAGATTAGCTGGCCTCATTGTCACCTCAATTTTGGCTGACCTGTCCCAGGTGAACAGTGAGATCAAGTACTGGTGAAGGTTAGAAGCTGTTTTAATTAACCTTTTTTATGTGATTAGCTCAAGAGATGCTGAAGACCAACAGTCAAGGTAGGATAGGTGCTCACTCTGTTGACTCTGAGTCACCTCTGGGGACAGGGTAGCTTCTGTTTAGACAGTGTGAGAGTGATAAAAACAATTTACAGGTGTGGAAGGAGAAAGATAAGCTCTATTAAAATTAGTTACATCTTTTCCTCATGTCAGTAGTTTAAAAAAATCTCAGTGTTTTCTAAAAAGGCCTTACAGAACAATAAGACATTAAATGATCTCATTCAGGACTGCTGGAGTAAGAGTGTGGCTGGCAAAAACCAGGGATCTTCAGGACAGCCACATGCTTTGCTTCCTTTCTCTAAAGGAGTAATAATTTACACTGGGGGAGCTGAAAAGGATGCTAAATTCATTAATTTTGTTACTTGGCTCTTATTTTTTGTTCTTACTTTAAAAAAATATTTGGGGCTGGTTTATGTCCTCCGTTAAACTGGATTATAGTCTGAGCCAATGTATTACTTCTGCCAAGTGCTGGTTCAGAAGGAGAAACTTGTCATTATCTTTGTGGGGAGGTTCATCCTGCCTCTCCAACATCAGCCACTGCTGAGTGCCATCTGCCCCCTTTTCGTGTGTGCACTCTCTCGCTCACTCTCTCTGCCTCACTTTCCTTCCCTGACCGCCACCCTGTAGGAACATTTTGTATCTGGAGCTAGAGCAGGAGTCAGCCTGCTTTGATCACATCAGAAATTAGTCCTTTTTCTCAGCTGCTGCTATGTTTGTTGACTAAGGCATAGAAGAGTTACTTTCTCTCCATTCAGAAGAGGGTTTAGAAATAATAGTGGGAAATATTGGAGGAAGTCTAGGAAAGGCAGATCTTTTGCTCTGTGGGCCTGAAGAGGTAATGGCTTATAGATCTTATTATCTACTTTGAAGTGGCCAATAAGTTTAACACAATAATAAGGGACCAGTTTGGGGTGACTTACTGAAATTGGGCCCAACATATTACCCAGTTCCAAGGGCACTGAGTTTGACCAAAAGGCAGGTGGTTGGTGTCCTCAGCTGGGCTAATGGTTATGTCATGTGTTAAAAGGGCACCAGTGTAACCTTCCCACTGCCGTGAAACCTCACAGATTCTTATTCATTCGCACATGCAGATCTTTTCTTTGAAAGTTTAAAGATGGTTCAAAGAGAAACTGGAAGGAAAATTTGTGTCCCTTGATATTTTATCCAGCTTGTGTTCTCTGGCAAAGGACAGGTATAGCAAGAACACTCTACTCCAGTCCGATGGAAGTGCAATAATCAGAGCTGTAAAACTATCATTTATTGAGCACTTACCATGCGCCAGGTACTGCTGAAGACTTTTTAAATTTTTATTGTTAAATTTATCAGTGTACATAGTTTAAGGAGCCAAGTAGTTCTGCAAAGCTTATGACAAAAAACATCAGTCACCTTCCTGCTTCTCAGTCCCCAGTTTTTGTTCCCCAGAGGCAGCAGGCTCAGTGCTTGTCATGCATTACTTCATTTAGTCCACACAGCAGTACCACAATAATTGATATTGTTATTGTCCCTCCTTTATAGTTACTGAGACTTAGGTACACAGATTCAATGATTTGCTCAAGGTCATGCAGCTGGGAAGTGGTAAGACGAGGATACCAATAAAAGCAGTTGTTTTGTCTCGTGAGCCTGCTCTGCTCTCTAAACATTGCGCGGCATCCCTTCCCAGTTGCAATATTCAGATACACCTTTCATTAGCTAAGCTGACAGCTGTGGGTTTTCTGTAGTAAACAGCTACATTTCAAATGGGGATCAATGGAATTATTAACCAAGTATTATGTGACTCATCTACTATTAAACCCCTTCTCCCGACAAGCTACTACTTTCTCTCTAGCTTCCAGGAAGGGAAAAGACACCGTAGATAGAAACCTTCATAGTCACTTGGGTTTGGATTTTTGTTGACATTGAAATTTCCATTAACTCACTTCTGTGACAGTAACACCTGTACCTCTTGAAGTTACAAAAAACCTGCCTTTATTCCTTGATTGTGGCCACAAGATAGTCTCTGAGGTCTTATTTTAAATTTAAAATCTCTGTTTGAATATACTGAGTATTTTAGAATTAGAACATACTTATAGGGGCTGTTCTACTGTTCCTTTAAAGTTCAGTTTTATTTCTGTAGAAGCTATCTGGAGAAAGAATATTTTAGGCAGAGGGACAGCTGGTATAAGCCCTGAGGTGGAGGTTGCCTGATGTATTCAAGGAGGCCAGTGCCTGGAGCAGAGTGACCAGAGGGAGAGTAGAGAGAGAAGAAGTCAGAGGACAGAAACCAGATGGTGGAGGGCTTTGTGACTCTTGTAAAGCTTTGGACTTTTGCCCTGAGCCATTCAAGGATTTTGAGCAGAGGAGTCTTGTGGTCTGGCCTAATGCTGTAAAAGGATCGCCCTGGCTCTAGTGGGGTAAATGCAGGATGAGGGTAGGAGCAGGGGAACAATAGTGAAGTTAGTGCTGTCCTCCAGGCAGAGAGAGTGAGTGGTTTAGACCAGGCTGGTGGCAGCAGAGGTAAGAAAAGTGGTTCAAGTCTGGATCTGTTTTGTAGCTAGAGCTAACAGGATTTGCTGATAGGTTGGAAAGAATTTAAGAGAGAATAAAGGATGACACCAAGGTTTTTGGCCTGAGCAATTAAGAGGAATGGAGCTGCCATCAATGGAGAGGGGAGAGGATGTGGTAGAAGTGGGAGAGGTCAGGGTTGCATTTTGGGGACATTGGCTATTTCTATAAACATCCAAATAAAGGTGTTAAGCAGACTGTTGCATAGTTAGACAGGGAGTGTAGGAGAGAAGTCTAGGTAGACATATAAATGTGGGAGTTATGTCACATGGGAGGTATCCACTGCTGTGAGACTGGATGTGAACCCCTAAACGATGAGTATAGGGTAGGGTTTCTCAGCCGACTAAGACTGTTGACGTTTCGGGTCAGGTAAGTCTTCAGGGGTGGGGAGGAGATGGGGCATTGTCTTATGCATTGTACAATGTTTAGCAGCATCCCTGGCTTTTTACCCACTAAATGCCAATAGTAGCACCCTCCTTCCTCCCCCCCCCCATAGGTCCCCGCAGAATGTCTCCAGACATTGTCACATGTCCCCTGGGGGACATAAGCCTCCCACTTGTGGAACCACTGGTATAGATAGAGAAGAGGTCCAAGGACTGAGCTTAATACTACCTAACACATAAACCACTTCATATTAATACTATCCAAAGCAACTTTACTGCATTTATTCTTATTAATTCACAACACTCTTGTCACTTTTGTAGTTATAATCCTCATTTGACAGAGTAATAGGGAAGTTATAAGTGACTTGCTCACATTCATACAGCAAATTGAGCGCGGGCCACGGTCTAGAACTCAGGGACCCAGTTTGAGTCTAATGTTCTAGACCACACTATAATGAGGTTTGTTGGCAAGTGAAATTTGTTGGCTATTATTCTCTGAAGATATTAATAGTTTATACACTTCGTGTCGGGTCATAGAGACCTTCTTGTTCATCTGTAGGAGCAAAATAATTTGTGGCCAAGGAGGAAATAACGCAAAGCAACTGAGGGACCTGCCCCAGTTTGCTGGCAGATTAGCACATTCTGTACCGGAAGGGGCTTGCCAGGAGACTATGTATTTGATGATATTAGGATGACTCTCTTTTGAAAACCCAGAATAGCCAGTAAAGTCCTCCCAACCTCGTTGGTGTTTGCATTGGCACGGGTCATGTGTGCATTTTAAAAACAAATTAAGCAAACACTATGGGCCTTAGAAAATGTCTTTTGTTTGTAACGCTGCTGTGTGACCGAGAATAAAAAGTATCTCCAGGAACTCTGCTTTTTGTACCTCAACAGCTTCAAAGCTGTTCAGCTCCGTTTTATTTGCTTTGGGGCTTTGAACGTTGTTTTAGACTGTTCTGATACTGGGCAGTCTTATAGCTGAAACAGAGCTAGTGTTCCCAGGATTGCTAGCATATTTTGTTTTGGTTGTAGGGACTCATTCTCTTCTCTATACTCTGAATTCAGTATTTTAATTTCTGATGAAAGTTCTTGAAGTAAGACTAGTGAAATTATAGGTTCAGACAGATAAACTTTAGTTTTAAAATGTGAGAATTTGTCTCCTGGTATAGATGTTCAGGTTTCAAATTACTTGGTCTCAGCTAAGTCTGCTGTAACTATATGCTAGCAGGACTGGCACAGATGTGAGATTAAGAGCTGTTGTACCCAGGGGAAAGATGTGGGCTTCCTTAGAGCTCAGTTTAAAGTGAAACCTTTTCCAGATCTGTGGACATTCCCCTTCAAAGGCTTGAGGCTCTTGGTCCTTTTGCTGTGATTTCACTGCCTAAGGGTCAGTTAAAACTATTTGCTTTACACAGAAGTAGCTTTGATATTATTTAGCCTCCTGGGTGTTCAGCCTGCGCTAATCTCTATCTTCAAAGAATTTACTATCTGATTAGATAGATTTGACTAGCCCACAGGAAAAAATGAAAGCCAATAAAGATTGAGCGTATTGAGTTCCAGTTGACTTTTAAGTGCTCATAGGAATTTGGGAGAATGAGAAAGCGGTAAGGTTTGGAATAGTCAAGAAAGTGATACCTTGATGGATGATGGATTTGAACTGAATTACAGGGAAGAGGGACCACATGCAAGAAGGCCCAGAGGCAAACCACAGTCAGGGTGTGTTCATGGAACACTGGCCAGCCTGGCTGTGGTGAGTGAGGTGTGCTTAAAGAGGGTGGGATAAATTTTGGAGGAAGATCTTTGAAAGCCAAGCAAAGGAGAGTTCACATTTAATGTGAAAGGAAACAGTGCCAACAGTGCTTTTGAGCAAGGAAATGACAAGATGAAACCAAATATGGCTGAAAGGAACCAAAGAAAAGAGAGACAACTTATTCTCTTCCCACAGTCAGCCAGCCATTATAGGGGGTGATACCTGTGAATTAATTATAAGACAGACAGGGAAGATGATGGCTTATAAGGAAAAAGTAGTTGACACAAGGTTACAGGAGCCTGAATGGAAATTCTGAGAGGAAGCAACCTCAGCCCATGTCTTAGCTTCTCCCACAGTGTAGCACCAGTGACTACATGGCTAGGAACTTGGATAAGATTCTCTCCTTTGTGTGTGCCCCCCAGTGAGACTCCTGTCAGTTCTTTCTTCCCTTTAGGAATTTCCTCTCTCCCAGGAAGTGGCCACGGGAGAACTCTGTCTGCCAACATCCCACTTCAATTCTAGCACACTTACTGTCACGCGAGATCTTTGGGGTTAGAATTCCAAATATCAAATAGCTTTTTCTGAAGTCTTTACTGAAAGAAGTTGTCAACACTCAGCTAGGATCATCCATCTCCTTGTAGGACTTTAAATCATGTGTTTTCATTCACAATTACATTTCAGTTTTATTTTTTGTGGTGATTTTCTTGATTTGTAATGCAAGTAGGTGAAAGTTGTGGGAGTTGCCTTTGGCCATGGGGGACTTTGGAGGGATGGGAGGATAGATGACAGAGGGAGGGTGGAGTATGTGTGGAGGGAGGAGGGATGAAAGTATGGATGATAGAGGAAGGATAGAGGGATGCATGATGATGGTTGGATGGGAGAGGAATGGATAGATGAGAAATTCCCCAGCAGGACTGTAGAAGTTAGTTAAGAGCAACAGAAAAACTTCGTTGCAAAGTTAAGTATAAAAAATGATTTTACTTGCCTGGCACAGCAGTGCATATCTGTAGGCCCAGCTAGTCGGGAGGCTGAGGGGAGAGGATCACCTGGCCCAGGAGTTTGAGTCCAGTCTGTGCAACATAGCGAGACCCCGTCTCCTTCAAAAAATTATTTTACAGGGCTTTAAAAATATGTTCGGCACACTTATTAATGTAACTGAGTTAAGCTTTTAAGCAGTTTTGGCACAACTGGGTGACTGTGAACTAAGTCTGCCCTGCGATCTGCCCTCAATGCATACAAGTAAGTTTTTCCTCTATTCTTTGGCTGTTTCTCACGCTCGTCCTCAGCCAGTGCCTCAGATACATCTTTGAATTTTGGAAGACTGTCGCATGAAAGTGGCTTGAACAGCAATGTTAAATCATCTGCAGAAGTCCCTTCTTCTTTTTTTTTATTTATTTATTTTTTTTGAGACAGAGTCTCGCTCTATTGCCCTGGCTAGAGTGCCGTGGTGTCAGCCTAGCTCACAGCAACCTCAAACTCCTGGGCTCAAGCAATCCTCCTGCCTCAGCCTCCCGAGTAGCTGGGACTACAGGCATGCACCACCATGCCCGGCTAATTTTTTCTATATTTTTAGTTGTCCAGCTAATTTCTTTCTATTGTTGGTAGAGACGGGGTCTCACTCTTGCTCAGGCTGGTCTGGAACTCCTGAGCTCAAACGATCTGCCTGCCTCGGCCTCCCAGAGTGCTAGGATTACAGGTGTGAGCCACCGCACCCAGCCTTGAAGTCCCTTCTTGCTGAAGTACCCCTGCTGTACCACCAGCGAGCCTCCCTGAGCAGTCGACTGTCACCAAGGAAAGGGCCCTGGTTTGCGTCTTCCTTAGAGGGTACTCATTGCCCTGCCCGTTACTCCAATACAGACTTCATTTCATTTCTAGTTAATGAGAGACTAATGGTTTGATCAGGGGCTAGGCAGTCTCTGGCTTTGCCAGCCAGGCCAGGCCTGTGTTTGCAGTGCAGAATCTGGACAGGACTTAGTACTAAACCCTGTCTTCTTCTATGTTTGCATTCAGTGTACATAAGTGATACAAAAGGAGCACTAGGCGGGCGAAGCGCTGACCAGGACTGGCCCAGGAAATGAAAAGGAGAAGGAGGGCCCTCGTGGTGTTATCTGATGCTGCCATCAGTATACACTGGGAGAGAGCATGTTATTTCACAGCCATGCAGCAAACACTCCTGTCTTTTTATTAACCTGTGTGAACCTTTTTATTTATTTAAATCAAATCACAAATAAAAGCAAAATAAAGACAGGTATGTGAAAGTTTCTGTGTTGTTGTGGTTTATCTAAACAAGCTTTCATACAAAGAAAGAGTAACTCAAAAACCTCTCAGTGAGACATCCTGTGTCATTAGGAATTTTAGCCTTTTTTTCCCCTGGAAGATTAAAAAACACAGTTTGCTCAAGCAGGGATTCGAGAAGGGGGAAAAAAAAAAGAGCGGGCTCACCAGTGCAACATGTTTTACATAAAGTTCATTCATTCATTTTACTGATACTTGAATCTGCTGTGCGCATGGCAGAAATGAGCGTCAGGAACAGGTTCTACTGTTGAAAAATTGATGAATAAGCATTTTAAAAAATCAAAAATTAAAACTAGTGCCTGTTTTTTAGTACTTCGACATACAATTAATATTTTCTGTCAGTGACAAATGTTTAGTACTCCTTTTTGGAAAGGTTATTTTGACTTCTGTATAATTTTAGAAAATACTCTTAAAATATTATAGGTACACCCTCACGTAAGATCAGTGATAGCAAAATCACTGGCTAGGAGTGACTCTTGCTATTCCACAGGGGCAATTATAAACTATCATGAAAAACAAATCAGTTGTTATTTTCAGGTTTGCTTTGAGGACGGGATTATAAATATTGGATCTTAAATTGTCCTTTCAGGAGATTGTGATGGATGGGACTGAGCTTTTTTGTCTATAAATGTTCTCTCTAAGAAATATTTTAGGAAGTCAGCCAAATAATGGCTGCAGTAGTTGCTGTTACATTGTGGAAATGCAGTTCAGGACTTGGCCCAGCTACTGTAATCATTCAGCTGGCTCGTGGCAAAGATCTCATCCCCCACACTGGTGAGCAGGGGGGCATCTCTGTCTTAGCTGGTGACCACAGAGCCTCCATGGCTCTGAACAGTCTCTCATCCGTTAGCAGACATGGGACTACTCCAAGCAATGTAGCCTTTGAAAACTCATTTCTATGCAAGTTGGGTAGGCCTTTAGACCTGGAGTTCTTTTCTGGGTTTGAGTATGGCCTCTGTTAGCATGGATAAATCAGTCTTGCTGGTAGTCCCTGTGTGATGGGACATGGTTCTTCATAGAGGGGGTGGGTTTCTCACTGGGTTTTGTAATCATGATGATGGCCTTGGTTTTTGCCTGAGTCAAAGTTGAATTCAGGGTTCTGTGGTACCATCTGATGCATCTACCCCTTACCTGTTTTTTTAATTTGTAGTGGCACAGTTGTTATAGGAGATACATCATTGATGCCAGGTTAGTTAAAATATTTGGCATCTACTTTTCCTACGTATAATAGTTAAAGAGTTGCTAGGTTCCAGAAGAAAATGAGTGAGCATTATCTGTTTTGCCAAACTCTACTTTTAGGCTGAGGTTGAGGTTGGCCACCAGAACCTGTTACACCAGATCTTGGAAGTCCAGTGGAACCTGAAATGTGGATGGGCCTCCCATTTTGAATGTGCCTCCATCCCACTGTTAGGGAAGGCCCTTCTCGCTTGGCCTCCTGCCGCAGGGCACCCTGGACAAGCTGTTCTTGGAATCTCTGTCACGCTTTTCCTCTGTGACTGGTGTTACAATGCCTGTGTTCTGTGATCTCCTTGTGACACCTATAATCCTGCATGTGGGGAGTCTAGATGGTTAAGTGGTTTAAAAATAGAGTTGGCTTCCTCTCCCTTCCTTGAAATGATGGTAGTTAATTTGGGGGGAAGGAAAATAAATAAAGCTTTTTCCTCAAGTCACTTTTCAGCACCAATTAAACATCAACAACTCCAATATGCCATTCTCTGGGCGAAAGGGAATTATGTAGCATTTTTCTTCCCAAAAGGCATGGAACCTCAGTCAGTAAATAAAGGATCAGCGATAACCGTAACAAGCTAAATGCCACCCTGAATGGTCCAAGAGCCAGGACACTCAAGTGGAAATATGAAAATGCACATCTTTATTTCTCTCTCTGCCAATTGCATAGAACCTGTTTTATTTTTCTGTTAAATGGGAATCCACAACAGCTCCTTGGCTAAATCATGTATTCCCTTCACCAGGTGTTCCAGACAAGTCACGAGTACTTGCTTTTAAGGGTCCACATGAAATTTTTGGAGCTTTGGACTAGAAAACAAGCAGTTAAATTTAGGGTAAAGGGGAATATATTTCATAGAAAGTGAATGCTATTTGTTTTTCATGTTTTCTTTGTGCATTTTTTTCTGCACAGAGACTTTTAGCATGTGTTGGTTCTCAATCTTAAGGGAATCTAAGCTTTCGTTGCTTTCCTTGGGTCATTCTGGATGATTGATTGTTGTTGGGAAGTGCTGGGTCAGAGCAGCCTGTTTCAAGCTGCTCTACTTTCTGCCTCTGATGAATGTGACCCTCCTAACCAAGCCCTGCAAAACGGATTCTGAGAGCCCTTTGCTGCCCCAGCCCACACTTGGTTGAGTGGGTAGACGCTATAGCCACTGAGGTGGTTGCAGCCGTAGGTTGCCTGCTGAAGGCGTGGTTAGCTTGGGCTGGCAGGCATGTGGCATTTGGCATTTTAAACACTAGCTGTGCCACTCATCAGTGCTGTGCAGTTAATCAGGTTACCTCACCTCTCTGAGCTTGGAGATCATACTTGTCTCAGTGAATCTTCGTGAGGATTAAAGAGAACATACTAAGTGCTACTGCAGCACCTAGCACATAGCTGATACTCCATCAGTGCTGGCCTGCCCATCCTCCAAATTCACTTCAGGATTTTTTTGTTTAGTGATAGCACCAAGCAGATAGAGACATACTTCTGGTCTTTTGGGCCTTTATATGGAAAAACAAAAAGCAAAACCAATTTCAGTGCTTTCTACTGAAAACACTGGAAATTTTGGTCTCATGTTTCCCATTCTTAGCACCTTGACCTCTGGCCTAAGCATGACTAAAGAGCATTTTTCTTAGAATACTGTTTTTCAGCCTCCTGAGCCAGGCACTTGTGTCAACGCGTAGAACCTTAAGTCTGGAAAGATTTAAGGAGGAACCTAAAGTCCTATGAGAGGAAGAGATCTCACCCAAGGTAACTTGGTGAGTGAGTGAAGGCACCTCACCCCAGGTAACTTCGTGAGCGAGGGCAAAGCTGGGATCAGAACCCAGATCTCCTTCCAGCTCTGCACATCCTGCGTCCCGCTGCAGTGGAAACTGGGAGGGTTGTGCATCTCCAACTAACCACCTCCAGAGAGCCCAGCCTCTCCTGGGACCTAGGAGGCTATGACCAGATGGATGGCATGACCCAGATGCTTGTGTCCCCAAGCCGAACCAGCTCTTTAAAACTTGGTTTTGGAGGGGCCAATATTCCTGACTTAGGTCTGACACTCCAGGTAGTAGTCTGAGAAATATCTGCCCTCCTTCATTTATTAATTCAACAAATATTTATGTAGCATCTACTAAGGTCCAGGTACCGTGCTGGGGCAATGTTAGCAAACAGTCATACTGAAAAGGGATTCTGATCACTGACAATCCTGCAACCCAGCCCTTTTATTTCTTTTCAAAACGATGTATCATTTTTAAAGCAATCAAATTCTGACCCTCCCTACATTCCGTCAAACTAATAGAAAATGTAATGTCAGTCATTCTTGTGCCTCCGTGCCCCAAGTTTTGCCTAGCCTAGATTCAGGATTCTTAACATAATTGTCAAGCATCGGAAAGTCCCCTCTGGTCATTTGTCATGGATATGGCTGAGGTATCTGTTCTCTGTGCCCATTTGATCTCTCTGGTCTGGGGGCCTTGCTGCGTGGGCCAGTTTGGGTGTAGGATCCTGGTGAGGCTGATCGCTAGTTACCTTTGCCCTTCCATGTCTTGGCAATGACTGGGTCCTGTCAAGGAGCACAGACAAGGAGAATGCGGGGAGGACAGAAGGAGCACGCGTCATCAAGCAGCGTGTTCACAGCGCTGCTTTTGGTGTTGGCACATCTTAGTGTCTCATTCTTAAGGGGAAAGCAAGACTGAAGCCTCTTCCACCCAGCCAAGCAGTCCAGGAAGTTGGAATAAACAAACCTTTTCATGTGTCAAGGGAGAGGCAGTGTTGGGGGGGGAAGGAAGAACACTGTAGTCCATCAGACTTGGTTTTAAATCTTGGCTCTACCTCTCACTAACCATGTGACTTTGAACAAGTCTCTTAGTCTCTGCAGTAAAATGGACATCAGTCAAATAGATTTGGTAACACTCACCTGGCTTTAGGGCAGAGATGAGGATTAAAGACAAGGTAGGACAAGCTTCTACCTAGTACCATGTCTGGGACCTAGGTGCTGAGTAGATAGTTGCTGTTTCTAGTACAGTGCTTTTGTTGATACACATGTAGTTAGCCAGCAGCAGCAGCACCCTTCATCTGAAATTAAGACGCATAAAGTGGTATATGAGGATCTTTAGCAGAGTGGTTGAGGTGTTGCAAAGGAAATAGGAAAGGTTTGTAACCTGGGTGGAGGAAGGTTGGCGCCAACTGATCTAACCTAACCATTGAAAAACGGGAAATATCTCCCCAGCCTCCCCTCTTTTTGGATGGTGTGGTTCAGTGAGAAACGTTATCAACTTGAGATGTACTGTCTTTAGCCTGCTAATGTTTTGTATGGCAAGGACAACCCTGAGTCCTTGTCTGTGCACTGGGATTTCCTTCTGGCTCACTGGGAACTATAGATCCTTGCACTTGGTGTGGTTGTCAAGTTGCACTGCTGTGTCTACCGTCACTGACTGTCTGCACTCTCTTCCAGGGGCTCCACGGGCCTTACCCCTTCGGCCAGTCTTAAACGGGTGTCAGCAAGAAGAAAAATTAACAAAACACAGAAGGCCTGACTCTGGGAGGGAGGGGCAAGGGGTTCCTCTGGATTGCAGACCACATCGCATGGATCCCTGGCTCTGACCCCCCATCCTGGAAGAAGAGGAAGAAGCAGAACAGACTAGTTTTGAGTAAACTCAGTATGCATGTGTGAATGCTAAATTGCAGGAATGGTGTTGAGGCTACCGAGGAGAAGAAATCGATGCAGCCACCTTGGGTTTATTAGGCGTCAGTCTAACAAGTCCTTAGGTCAGTTGGGAAGGGAAAAAAGTTTAAAATGGGGGGAAAAAAGCCATTTTTTTAAACAAAAATTATTTTGCCTACGGAGAGGTTGTGGTTTTGAGCACATGTTAATTTTTTTCCTCTTCCCCTACTCTTTTTTTTTGTATTACGGGATAACATACTCTTTATAGAATAGTGCTTGCTCTGGAAATGATTCAGGTTAAAAGCTGGCGTGGCGTGTTTGGGGACTCTGCGGATCAGTGCTACCCAAGTGCATCTGCTGTGCCACATGACTCCAGACATCTCTGACCCCATTTGTTTTTAATGGCATCAACCAATGAGGTATCACCTCTTTTCTCTTTAATCTTCTGTTGATTTACACCTTTGACATTTGCATTCATCAACCCTGTGGCTTGTTAGCACCAGACCTCTCTGTGTGGCCAGCAGAGGAAGCCTTGAGGACAGATCTCGGGTGACGTGGGATTTTCTGAGGCCGAGGGGTGTCCTTCTGCACACCCTTGTGACAATTCAGATTGCTTTTCTTCCATGTTTCTCTTGGCAGAGAGAAACGCCATCATGCTTACTGCTCTCTTGGATTCTTCACGCGGTGGCTCCCCTTTCACTCTGGGAACAGTGCCTCTGTGCAGAGCATGTGTGCACGCCTGTGCACGTGCCCGGGTGCTGGTGTAGCCCACCAGCAAGTGTGCAGCGGGCGAGCGTGACAGCGGCACATGCTTCTCTGTTGTCACACAACTCCTTTCCCTGTGTTTCCCTTCAATTAATTGTCCTTTGTGGTTTTTTCACAGCCTGTTAGTGGAGGCTGAGCTGTTAAATGTGAAAATACAGCCCCAAATGAGGATTTTGTCATGGAGAAGGGCCACAGTCACTGACTACTTGATCTTGGAGACCACATTTAGACAGAAATGAGAGGACTGCCCCCTGCCCCCTTCCCCATCAGAATGCTTGGTTTTATGGCTGAGGAGGTGGGCAAGGAGCAGCCCAGCTGGAGCAGAGGCTGATTGGCTGACTGCTCACTCAGGCAGGTGGCCCCACAGGCATGCTGTGGATTCCGAGTAGGCTGAGATGTGGAGATCTCCATGGGAAGCTCGAGCCAGGCTAGAACAGCTGTCTGCCAAAGATAAAAGAATATGCAAAGTCCCTCTTCTCTTCTCACCCCCTCCTTCCCTCGAGTCTTAGTTGGTTTGAGAACCAGGGAGATGGATCCAGCATGCGGTTGCAGGGTCACCTGTGTGTTGTTACACCCCCATTCCCCCCAGGGGTGTGAGACAAACAGGCAGACCAAGTGATGAGTGGCTGCAAGGGGTCATATAGCCTGGGTGTGGGTGAGGGTCTGCCTGCCTGTCTGTTTCTGTCTGGGTGTCTGAGTTCCAAAAATGTGTGTTGTTTGTTCCTCCTCATCCTCTTTGGAGACTATTGTTTTTTAAAGCTTGATTGTAGGAGAAAAGCTTGTATGAAATTCCCTCTTTACCTCCCCACCCCTTAAAAATAAAAGGGGGAATCAACTTTGGTCCACTGGAGAAGCCCTGAGGATCAGTGGAGGTAGCCTGCTGAGAAGGGCGGTGCACCTGGGTCTGGGGCTAAGACTAGAGCTTACCCTGGAACACCTACTTTCTATGCACACACGTGTGTCCCATTGCCTAGCAGAGCAGAGGGGAGTCCCTCCTGGGTGCTCACACCACAGGGTTCAGGTTGGCTTTTTGTCTGAGGGCCTTAGTAGGCCCAGATTTCTGCTGCTGTTGGTGCCAATCTCCTGGGACACTGCCACCCTGGAGCCCGTACATACCCAGCTGTTCTTCCCACTTAACAGTCTCAAAGCAGCACATCTCCACTGCCCCTGGCAGAATCCTGGGAGGCTTCACAACCCCTGCTTTCCTGGCTTCCTCATCTGCCCCATGCTAGGTGCCCCTTCACAGTTTCCCAGCAGGGATTCCCTGACCTCAGCAGGGATTTCATAGGCCACCATTAGTGTGTCTGGCCCTGCCAGATTATCCTGCTCCTTCTCCTGCTTGTAGGCAGTCAACACCTGGCAATTTAAATGTCCTGAGCACCTTGGCTTCCTTCCTAAGAACAAACCATTTCTGTGCACATCCTTAGAAAGGTGAGCTCCTCGCAAGAGGGCCAGAGCAAGTGCAAGCCTAGGGGTAGGGTTAGGGGTGGAGGTCCATGGCTTCCCCAGGCCCAAGAGGGTATTAGTACCATTCATCCTCCCTCTCCTCACTAGTGTGGGTTTGGAGCAATGCCTAAAGCCCCTCTCTGCTCCCCTGCCTAATGGGTGGTATTGGCTACCTCTCAGCCCCAGTAGTCCCTGCTCCTCTGCCCCTGGGCAAAACCACCAGTGTCTGGCACCAGGAGGTGAGGCAGACACCATCCTTAGGTGATAAGAGTCTGAGCCCAGCTGGGGAGACAGGGACTCCGGCTTGGGAAGTACCTGTGTGCATGGAGTGAGGTGTGTGTGTTTGGATGTGTGTGCATGTGTGCATGCCTTTTTTCTTTTTGCTGTGGAGACAGTTGAATTTGGGGCATTTTTCTAGAAGTTGTCAGCCCTTTGTCCCCTAATAAGGCCTAGCTGTAACCTTAAGCCCATCAAAGGCACTTCCAGCCTGGAGAGAACCTCACCAGACAGCTGGTGTGGCCTGAGGGTGGCCATGGTGGGAAGTAGGCATGAGAATAAACACCTCCCCAAATTCAATCTGAGCCCCAGCAGGAGAGGATGGCAGAGTTGCCAGGCTCAGAAGTGCAAGCTGAGTACCCACCCTTCCCTGCCTCACTTCGTCTTTCCTTTGTTTCCTTGGGCGAATGCGGGAGCAGCAGTGGCTGCCCCCTCCACCTGAACAGTGGTGTGTGTAGCAAGCAGGCTGGGTGGGTGTTTGTGGTGGGGCCTCATGGTGCCTAGGAGGAGATGAAGATGAGGTTTTTCCTTACTGTATAAATGAATATTTGTATGATTAAATTAACACACAAACAAAAATATTTTCATATGTGTCAGTGAGTTTTATTGCACCCTCAAGCCTCCTGTGACCCGCATTGGCCCATAATAGCTCTGTGGTATGCGCTTTTTGGTCTCTGGCTCTTTCTCTTTTGCAGATGGGAGAATTGAGACCCCGAGGTTCATTATATATTTGGAAAATTAGTCCTGGGATTATAATGGGATCTGGTGCCTAGTGACCAGAAAGGTAAGGAAACTGCCTTCAAATGACCTTTCGGTCCCTAGGGTACTATGCCTCTTTTGATCACCAGTCTATCTCCAGCATACAAGATATACCAGACAGATTAGTGTTGATCAGCTAGCAAGCACTGTTTGGGCTCTTGCTGTGTGTCTAGCACATAGCACAGGTACAAGAGTCCCATAGGAAGAAAGCAGAGCATCATGGGCATCTTCCTACTGGGAAAGCAGATAAGCCAGAATTGGGGACTCCTACCTGATTCCCATCGGGACCCCTGGCATCTTAGATTTAGAAGAGGAGTGCATCTTATGTGTGTCCCAGGGTGGTTGTTAGGTATAGTTCCTGGGTGCTCAGGGTGCTCCTTCTGTTGTTTGGTTTTTTTTTTTTTTTTTTATGGATTGGGTAGGTTTTTGTGGGCTGGACTGGGAGCCTGAGAGGTAGGGACCACACGCCAGGCAGCTGGCAAACAAACTTGGAACCCACCCCGCTCACTTCCATGAGATAGCCCGTGACCTTGGTGGGGTGGGGAAGGTGCTACATGGTGGTCAGAGAGCATTGAGCAGGAGTCAGATAACCTGAAAAAAAGTTAAATGGCAAATACAAGGGCAAATGGTGGGGTGACTGGCTGCATCCCTTCATGTCTGTAGTGCTCTTCAGAGGTCAGAGCTCAGATTTGTCCTCGGCCACGTCATCACCTTCTGTGTCGAAGAGAGTGAGATCACAGAGGAAAGGGAGTTGCCTGAGCCACCGCTTAATGGGTGAGTCAGGCTTGGAGCCATGGCCTCCCAGGTGCTAGCATTATTTTCACTTAACTAAAGAGCTAACTTTCCTTCTACAAACCCCTAAATTTGGCCTTCACCCTGCTTCGCAAAGCTGTGTGTTCTACATGATTATGAGCGAGGGATCTAGGGTGCAGGAGTTGGAGAGGATCCCCTGACCACCGCCCTGTAGGCCCCTCAGTGAAGGAACCCATGACCAGAGATTGCATGAAAGAAACAGGTCCCACAAAGAGCTGGTCTCCTGCCCTATGGGCCTGAATGCAACACTCCTCTTTCTCAGAGAGCAGCCTCATACAGAGCCTAAGGTAAAGGAGACTGGCTCAGAGACCCTGGGGCAAGTGCCCCCAGCATGATAGTGCACCTGCTTTCTTCCAAGTGCCCACAGCTGTTTGTTCTTGGCAGGGGAGGGGCTCCCACCCTGTCATCTGTGTCTTCTGGCAGCTCAGACCCGCTCCCAGGCCTTCTTCAACACCCCCACGGCTGAGCAGTTATTTGCTTGGCAGAATCTGTTTGTCTTTGGGGCTGTAACCTGTCAAGAAGTCACCAGGCCCTGAGAGAAAGGAGCAAGTTTGATGGTAGCTCCTGACCCGAGCCATTCCCACGGGGGCCAGGTGACAGGGAGGGGCTGTCAGCTGGGCCTAGGAGATAGGGGAGGCAGTTGTAGTGGTCCAAGCCCAGCCCTCCTGGCAGAGCAAACAGGCACTCTCAAGCTACCTCCCTGCCCCAGCTCAGGTTGTACCTGGGTGCCCCCCACCCTGTTCCGGAGAAGGCCCCTCCCTCACCTGCTTGCTGTGACCCAGCCATTTCCCAGACACCACCTGGTGTCCAGCCCCGTGTGGCTGCCAGGAGAATAGGCATGGAGGTCATTCACGGTAGCCTCAGATTTCACAGATGGGAAAGGAGCAGGCAAGATTGCTTAGAGATGGAGGGAGTGTGTGTGAGGTTGTGTTTGGAGAGTGGATTCGGACCAGGCCGCATGGCTGATGGGCCTCAGGTGCCTCGTCTGTAAAATGAAGATGTACTAGTTTAGAAACGGGGACCTGAAAGATGAATATTTATATATAATTATGGTATAATTATGGTAATATTGGCTGCCCATTATTGACCAGCTCATATTAAACTGTTTATTTATATGCATTACCTCATTTAATCCACAACCATCCAGATGAGGCAATAAAGAAAGGTCAGGTAAGCCTGGTGCTTGGTTCATGAACGACCAGCTCCTCTAAATGTCACGAGTCCTGTGGAAGTGGAAGTGGAAGTGTAGCTGCCCGGGGAGCATGAAGAAAGGGACCTTAGTCCAGGGGTGTCCGGGTGGCTTCTCTGAGGAAGTGACACTTAAGCTGAGACCCAAAGAATGGGGAGATGGGAAGGGGTTGGAGGAAACAGCCTACAGGAAGATGGGGTGAGGGTGGTGTACTAGAGACACCGGAAGGAGCTGAGTGCCTCTATGAGGAATATGCCTTCTGGATGGGCCTGTTTCTGTCTGTATCTGGAGGAGGAAAAGGTTATGGGAACAGAGGCTTCCCAGTTATTGCCCAGCTGAGCCCGGGAGAGCTCTGCTGCCCTTGCCCCTTTGCAGTTCATTTATTCACGTGTTGAACATTTATGTGCCAGGTACTAAGGCGCTAAGGATGTAGCAGTGACCAAAAGAGACAAAAAGCCCTGCCTTCGTGGAGCTGCGTTCTTGTTGGAGTAGACAGTCAATAAACGGTGTAGTATGTCAGGAGGTGACAGGTGCTATGGAGAGAAAGCGCAAAGAATGATAGGAGTGCTGGTGAGGGAGAGAGGATTGCTATTTTATACAGGATGGTCAGGGAAGCCTGAATTAATATGCAGCGACAAAGAAAGTCTTGCACATATCTGGAGTGGGAACATTCCAGGCAGAGAGACCAGCAACTGCAGAGGCCCTAAGTAGTAGGAGATGAGGTCAGACAGGTGAGTGGGTCAGATTATGTGGGGCCTTGAGGTGACCGAAATGGCTTTGGCTTTCACTCTGGGCAAGATGGGAGCCATTGAAGGGTTGTGAGCAGAGAGGGGGACCTAAATACCTTGAAAGATCCCCCCAGCTGTGCTGAGAATAAACTGGGGTGGGGGAGGGCAGACACAGGGAGACTATTAATAGTAAGGTGGTTACTGGGTGGGGTGAGTGGAGGAGGTAAGAAGTGGTGAGATCCTCAGTACATGGGAAAGTTGAGCCTACAGTATTTGCTGATGGTTTGGATGTAGAGTATGAGGGGAGAGAGAAATGACTCCTGAGATTTGGGCCTAAGCAACTGGGATCTACTTACTGGATTAACTGGTCTGGAGTAACTTGTCTAAGTTACTCTTTGCTAAGACAGGACTACATGAGGAGTGGGCTTGAGGGGAGAAATCAGGAATCCTTTTCGGACCTGTTCAGTGTGAGATGCTCATTAGGCATCCAAGGAAGATGCTGGGCCAGCAGGCGGCTAAACAAGGCTGCAGTTGAGTGGGAAGGGTTGGGAAGTCAGCAGTGAGATGGAATTGAAAGCCTCAGGACTGGCTGAGGTCATCAGAGGAGAAAAACTGGACCTTAACAGTTGGACCTTATCATTCATGCATTCCCTCAAAAGCCTGCTTTTTGCCCCAGCTCCCTCGTGAGGATCTTTTCTGACCAAAAAGGCCCCTCCTCAGGCTTGAAGCTCTCATGGTTGCAGTTAACCCTTCTGTCCTGGCAGTCCCTGTCCTGTCCCCAGACCCCTGTGCCCCATTCCTCTCCCTGCTGATCACAGCAGATAAGGTGAGGGGCTGGGTGCTGTCCAGGCCAGGGGTGGCCCACCCAGGATCCAGGTGGTAGGGCACAGAAGAGTAGAGCCAGAGCCCCGGTAGGTCAGAGCTTAGCTCCTGTGGTCCTGTCCTCCCAAGGAGGGTCTAGGGCCCGTGACCCAAGTCCTAAAATACCTCCTGTGGAGCTGTGGGAGAGAAAGGGGGTTGTGTCTGAGGGGGCCTACGGAGAGAAGCCCTGCAGGGGCCCTGCTTGCCTGCACCAAGCCCCCAGCCCTGGTCAACAGTCCAGGCCCCCAAGACCCCTGGTGGGCTGGAATGTCACCACTCAGTGCCTCTGAGCACCACTTGGGGCAGTGGGACAGAGCAAGGGCCAGGAGGGATTTTAGCTAAGCTGCCAGGAAATCCTTATCTCAGGTATGGCTGCTCTGAGCCATTTGAGGGCGCTGGGAACGTGGCCCGCTCAGCTGTCGTGCTCAAGGCCAGCAGAGGGCGCCACGCTTCTCAGGCCTCACCTGGAAAGAGTGGACACTACCTGGCCTGGCCTTCCCTGCAAGTATGTTTTGCAAATTCCCGCTCCTCAAGGGCAAGTGTTGCTTCTGCTCTCTGCTCCCAGGTAGGCAAGCTTGGGTTTGCATCCAGGCTCTGCTGCTTATCAGCTATGTGACGGGCCAGTTTATTTAGGCACTCAGAACCTCGGTGTCCTAATATGTGAAACAAGGAGTTTCTACCCCAGAGGTGACATAAGAATTAAAACCACCATAAAAATGTTTAGCATCATATACCTGGCTCATGGTAAGTATTTGGTATGTGGTGACAATTGTTATATTATTATGACCTGCTGGATGTGGCAAGGCCTGGGCCCCTGAGGATAGGGGACAGGGACGCGTGCTGGGTGTTGGGGAGGCAGAGCCCAAGGAATCCGTGGCCTGCTCAGGGGTCTCTCCCTGGACCACAGCTCTTACTTCCAGCAAACCACTGCTCTGTGAATATTTCTTGGTTTGGAGTGGGATTTGGGATACAGGAAAGGACCATTCCAGAAGATGGTCTAGGAGATCCTAATTTCCTCTAAGGAGAGGAGGCTGTGTTCCACAGCTGCGTGCAGTGGGCTCTCAATACACATTTGTCAAATGAAGAAATGAACAAATGTAGGAGAGACTGGGGGCCCACCTTGTATGGACTGGCCTGATTGCTGGACACTGCTCAGACAGCCCAACTCAGACCCCAGACAGTGGCAGGGGCTCCTGGAGAGGGGTAAGGGGTCGCAGATGTGCCTGCAGTTGAGAATGACAGCCCAGAAACCTTTGCCAGGGAACTGGTTTGGCCGCTGTGGTTTACCAGTTCCGAGGGTAGAGTACAGGGCCGACACGTGCGCATCTAGCTGCCCACAAGGACCCATATCGGTATCAGAGCCAGGGATGGAGGCCACAGCCACAGGTGGGCACCAAGGTGGCATTTGCTGGTGTCAGATGGCACCCAGATCCACTGCGCATCTCCAGCTTTTGCTTTCATGCTTTTTCTCACCTCTCTCCTCCCACACGTTTCAGATAGTTGAACGCACTCTAACCCGGGGCCTGGTGGCTCTGTCGCACAATGGACAGTGCCTTGGACTTCTAACTAGGGGCCCATGCCCATGGGGGTGACGGCTTGGGGTTGGGGTTTCCCACAGAGAGGCAGTCGGTTTAGGGTAGTTGTCAGGGTGAGTTGGGAGGGGAGTCTGTGTGTTGGGGAGTCTGATGTGTGTCATCCAGGACTGATAAAGACACATGTCCCTGATGGGGAGACAGGACCTAGGAGATGGTAAAAGTGAGCACCACTGGGGAATCAGGTAGGCTAAGGGTCCTGTGAGCGGGCCCCACGGTACTGCTCCATGCAGGAAGGTCTGGGAGAGCCAGGCCACTTCTAGCACCTTGGTACCAGACAGCCACCACCTGGAGCATCCTCAAACGTGAGAGGACACTGCCTTCCCCAGAGTCCCATGGTCAGTCCCAGGCTTTCTCTATGATACCTGAGCCAGCGGGGAAAGCCAAAGCCCCCAGGGAAGAGAGAGAATCAGTGGTTGGTTGGGAAACAGGAACTGACTCCAGCTGGCTCCCATCCCCTAGCCGAGCAGCCAGGCTGTGGGGGACCAGTGAGGTCCAATCATAGTGGTGGTAGTTGGGCCCGAGGGGAGGCAGCCTTGGCTCTCAGGACTCGTTTGCATGGAGCAAGGGGAATTTGCATCTTTGAGAAGTTGCAGCTATGGAAGGGGAGCTGGGAACCTTTAGCCAGGCCTTCGGTCTCCTGCCTCCTCCCGGGGGAGGGGCCTGCGGAGAGCATGCCCTGCTGCCAGCCACCCCCTGCCTTACCTTGTGTGAGGAGCACAGCTGGATCCCAGGGCCACTGGCTCAGGATTCAGGCCCCGTTCTGTGCAGAACACGCAGGTTCAGAAAACAGAGCCCTCTGTATACCTACACATGCATGCAGCCTTTCATAAGCATGTAATCTAACATACCTGTGACACTCTACTGCTCACACAGGAACATAGGTGCACACCTGTTACCTGGGTTCATGCACACACACCACTGCACCCACAGCGCCAGGCCTCACGCCAGCCACGCAGACGCTCACACCCATGCACCCACATTCATGCTTCACAGTCATCTTTTAACTCAATTTTCCTTTAAGTCAGGCATATCTGAACTTCTGTTCCCTCCTCCTTACAACAGCCTCCTAAAGCAAGTACTAATTTTTCGTTGTTGTTGATGTATAATTTACATACAGTAAAAACTTACAGGTTCAGCTTGATGACCTCATTCTTACGCACAAACTGTGTAACCATCACCCAGGTCAAGATCTAGAATGTTTCCAGTGCGCCAGCAGCTCCCACTTGTGCCTTCCTGGTCAACAGCCTACGTGATAGGAACCATTATTCTGACAAGGTAAGTGCCATTGTTATTCCCATTTCATAGGTGAGAAAACTGAGGCGCAGTCCCACAGTCACCCGCTAAGAAGTAGCCAGACTGGAAGCTCTCGACTCCAGACCACCACGTTACATAAGCACCCAGCAACGTGCGCGTGTACGCCCTCACATTAACAGGGGGCCATGATCACAAAGGGCTGCAAGGGCTGTTGTGTTTTTTGCATGAAGGGAGCAGCAGAGAAAATTTAAGCTTTGTTGTCAGCCACGTTCTTATGAGGGTACGTCTTGGTTCACAAAGGATCAGTGAATGTGAGCACTGGAGCTGCAGCTCCTGCCCTGGGGCAATGGGCACAGGACACACAGTGTGTGCAGGGGCAGGGGACACATTCAGGGACACTTCTGCACTAGAAGCCATCCCAGCATTTTCATCGTGCCCTCCACCTGTGGCAACGCTGCTGGCAAAGGTTGACAGCCATTTATTTTTCTGTTAATAGGTACTGAGCACGCATCTGCCTTGTGCCAGCAGCGTTCCAGGTGCTGGGCACGCAGCAGTGAGTCACAGAGAAGCATCCCTGCACTATGGAGCTGGCAAACCAGGCCATGAACAGTGACAGGGAGAAAGAGGGAGGAGAAAGTGCAACTTTAGATGGGAGGCCGGGAGGGCCGCCCTGAGGAGGTGGCGTTGGAGGTGCTATTGGTGAAGCAGCTGAGGGGCGATGCCTAGGTATCTGGGAGAAGAGTATTCCGGGCAAGGAGAACAGCCAAAGCAACGCAGAAAGGCAGGTGCCCGCTGTATTCAAATGCCAAGTATGGATTTCATACAATGCAGGTTTTGGCACCTGCCGTGCTCTTAGTGCTGTGTAACTTCGGAGGAGCCGCTCACCCTCTCTGGGCTCCATCTCTGCACGCCCATGATATGAGCTTAGATGTGAGCCGCCCTGTCCACCAGAGCCCTCTGTGTGTCCTCGCAGGCCTGCCCTCCACCCCAGGTCTCGCCACAGGCCCTAACAGTTCCACAGCGGTGCCTCTGGCCACCCTCACCGCAGGGCTGGCCTCAGCCTCAATGTAGAGCTTTAACCCCCCTGGACGCAGTGGCCAGGGGTGGCAGCAGGGGACACCTTGGCATATTTATGCACATTTCCAAATACTGGCTGTGTATACTGGGAGGGTGGAGTGACATTACTGGAGATTTATATGTGCCTTGTTTGTTACATGTTTGCAAATTTGTTGAGGGGAATAGTGGCTGAGAGCTGAATCTGGGTCCCTTCACACTCTTCCCTCCCTGAACACTCAATGGCAGGCCCGGCTCATCTCTGGAGGACCTCTCTCCTGGGTAGCCCTGACCAGGGTTGGCCCCATATCTAGGCCAATCCCTTTCCCTTCATTTGCTTTGCTTTTTAAAAGCTTCCTTAAGGGAAAGGGTCACCCAAGACCATCTCGGCAAAGGAGAGAACAAAAAAGGAGATGTTGGGGATATTGACAGACCCTCTTGAATCACTTAGGAATTGTGTTCAGCTGCAAGTAACATGATCCTGAAAGACAGTGGCTTAGACAAGATAGGGATTTATTTTTCTGAAGGTAGGTACAGGGCTGGCTTCCATCCTTAAGGCCTCCTCATGGTCACAAGATGGCTGCTGCAGCTCATCATCACGTCCCAATGCCGAACACAAACGAGGAAAGATTAAACAGCCCCCTTTAGAAGGAACTGTCCTAGAATCTGTACCCAACAATTTTCACATATATCCCATTGGCCAGAACTTGGTTACTTATTCCTTCTCTCTGCAAGAAATGCTAGCATTATTTCATCCAAGAAAATCAGAATTCCATTAATAAGAAAAGAGAAAACAGATATTGGGGAGGTGACTAGCACTCTTTTCCCTACACATGCCCTGTACTCCTCCATCTCTGGGCCTTGAAAACCTCATGCTGTTTCTCCACTTCTGAGGCCCTCTAGGCTCACTCTCACTCCAGCTAGGTAAGAGGCCTGAAGCACGTCATCCGAACCTGCTGAGGTTGCTGGTAGCAGAGACCCAGGGTTCCTCAGGTGAAGGGGGAGGGTAGAGAGCACAGAACAGCAGCCTGCGGTGCCCATCAGGGGGCTGGGCAGGGCAGGCCTTGCCCTCTCCACCACCCCTCCGCACTCAGCAGGGACGGGAAGCAGGTGTGGATCCCCCAGGAAGCTGACTTGAGAGGGGGCACTTCACAGAGCTCAGGACATAGCAGTGAACAAGCCAGGCTGAGTCCCTGCCCCAAGTTGCTGACATTCCAATGGGGGAGGGAGACAGTCATCACACGGGCTCGAACCTGAAGGGAATCATCCCAGGTTCCTCTGAGGGCCAAGAAGATAAACCAGGGCAGGGAGCAGCAGGAACGCATTTGGCTCTCAGGAGGTACGCACTGAAGGTGGCCCAAAATCCCAGGTCTGTGGACCCACAAGGGGCAGGTGAGAATGCCTCGGATCCCAGCTCCAGGTGGAAGGCTCCAGAGCAGGAGTCAGGAGCTGAGGCCCTCAGCCCAGGGACCGGCCAGGCCTGGAGAAGGGAGAGGAAATCACAGGCGGTGCAGGGGAGTCCTGCTCTAGTTTGGAGGAGCTGCCGGGCCCAGAGAGCCAGCAAATGCCAAGGGTTCAGGGCTGTGGTCCCCTTAGTGGTCTTCCCTGGTGGGCTGGGCCCCAGGTGTGAGGTCTGCCAAAGGGGGGAGGGCCTCCTGGCAGCTCTCTGGACTTGGAGAGGAGCCAACCCCACCCCCAAGCCAGCGATGTGGGAAGAGTCGCCCTTTTACCACCAAGGCACAGCTGCTAACCTCTGAGCATCCTTCTTTGTGGGGAAAGCCGTCCCAGGGTGCCGAGGAAGGACACAAGCTGCCTCCCCAAATTGTCTCTTTCTGCAAGTCCTGCTGCCCCCGACCTTGTCTCTCACTGAAGTGTCTCTGAGACCCTTAGGAAGAAAAGCTCACCGAGATACAGTTCAAGGTGCGGATGCTGTGGTTTTTTTGTTTTTTTTTTTTTGAGACAGAATCTTTGTCTGTTGCCCTGGCAAGAGTGCCATGGCGTGAGCCTAGCTCACAGCAACCTCAAACTCCTGGGCTCAAGCAATCCTCCTGCCTCAGCCTCCCGAGTAGCTGGGACTACAGGCATGCGCCACCATGCCCGGCTAATTTTTTTTATATATTTTTAGTTGTCCGATTAATTTCTTTCTATTTTTAGTAGAGATGAGGTCTTGCTCTTGCTCGGGCTGATCTCGAACTCCTGACCTTGAGCGATCCACCCACCTCGGCCTCCCAGAGTGCTAGGATTACAGGCATGAGCCACCACGTCCGGCCGCGGATGCTGCTTTTATTAAATGATGGCACCTTCCGTGTACATGTGACGCGTGTTCTCACACAGCAGCTCCCTGGAGCCTCGAACGTCCACGCTCCCTTGACACGTGAGAAGACTGAGGCTCGGGGCGGGGGAGAACTTGCTCAGACTCCCCCAGGGGAAGGAGGGTAGTGGTTAAGCGGGGTGGGTTTGGATCCTGCAGTCAAGTGTCGTGGATGCCAGGCAAGGACTTTGGCCTGTGGCAGTAGTGAGCGCTGTGCGGTCATACAAAAATCCCCAGCTGCCTCCCACACAGCCTGACCTCCATCCCTGCAATTACTGTCCCTTTGTTCTTCTGACAGTGTTCACAAATAGTGTCAAATTTTCTCCCGCCCATCTGGAAGGTGCAGTATATTATCCCCATTTTACAGTGCGGGAAACTGAGTCCCAAGGAGGTCGAGATGCTTGCCCAAGGTTTCAGGGTATCTGGGCCAGGTCCTCTGTTCCAGGCCTGCCCTTGGTCCCCAGCACCCGTACGGCAGTGCTGAGAGGTGGGTAGGACATGGGCTCCAGTGTCACTCGTACCTGGCCTGAGTCCCAGTTCCACTGCTGGCCAGGTGTGACCTTGGGCAGTTTGGTGATCTGCTGGCCTCAGTGTCCTCACCCATGAAATGGGACTAGTTCCTGCCTCACAGGGTCTTTGTCAGACTGTGCTGGACTCACGCTCACCTGCGGCCCCTCGCCCTCCTCTGGGGGCCAAGCAACAGCTGGGGGGCAGCTCCCCACTGTGCCCAGTGCCCCCTGCCAGCCCTGGCCCTGTGCCAGCTAGGCCCGCCTGTGCCTCATCTTCCAGATGGCACCATAAAGCCGTGCCGGATCCTGGGCCTCCCGGGAACAAACAGCCCCTCCCAGGAGGCCACACCCCACTTGAGACCACACCACGTTCCTGTTCCCCCCTCGCCTGGGGCCAGGTGTGAGAGCAGCAGCTGAGGCCAGGGCCGGGTGTCACCTTTCTGGGGATGGGGAGGAGAAACAGCCAGGGCAAGGCCTGTGTGAGTGCCCGTCAAGTCCTGAGACCTCGGCCACCCTCTCCCCCTTCCCTTCCTCATCCTCCCTCCTTTTCCTTTATTCCGCCCCTCATTCCTCTCTCTCCGCGTCTGAAGACAGGCCGGCCAGCCCACTTCCAGTCAGCGGTGTGATCTTGGGCAAGTCCGACTCTGCGCTCTACCTTTTCCCTCTGCAATGGGGGTAAGAGCCCAGCGGCCCCCTCCTGGGCTGGCTGGGAGGATGGTTCCGGAGGCCCCAGCTGAAGGGTGGCCTGGGCCTCTCACTTGCCTCCCCTGCTGTGTGAGCGAGGAGGGCTGCTCTCTCCTGGGGTGGGCAGGGGCGGGAGGCCTGCAGAGCTGAGGTCCCAGGCAGGCAGGCAGAGCCCTCATCCCCTCCTGGCTCTGCCTTTCTCCTCTGAGGGCCCTGCAGGATGGAGCTTGGGCCTCAGCTCTCCCATCTGTTCAATGGGAGCAGCAGGGTTGGTGGGGAGGGGAGGTGGTTGGGCAAAGTGCCTGGCCCTGTGGGCAGGACCAGAATGGAGCAAATGCCTTTCCCAGGAGACCTGGGCCTCAACCCTGACCCACCTCCCGCCAGCATCGTGGTCACAGGGCCTCAGGCTCTCTGCTCTGAAGCTTTGATCTCCCTGCGTGCGCAGTTTCCTCGGGCAGGGAGACTGTCCGCTCCTGGTTACAGACTGCCTGTCTGCCACTGCTCCCCTTTGTTTCCTGTGTGTTGGGAGGAGCCCGAGTTCTCACTGTGCTTCCTACCTGTGCTGAGAAGCCATGGAACTTCCCCTCTGCCTCAGTTTCCTCATCTATAAAATGAGGTCGCGCCTACAGTGTAGGGTCGATGTGAGGTCGGTGTCCACCTGGGAGAAGCGGCCCCCCGAGGGCGGGGCTCCTGCTCAGGGGGGCGGCCAGGGCAGCGCAGAGGAAACGACGGTGCAACTCGCCGTGATCCGTGATTCGGTCCCCGTGGTGTGACAGGCGGCCCCCAGGACCCCAGGGAGGCGTGAGCAGCACCAGGCGACACGCGGGCACGAGGCAGAGTGGCAGGGAGCCCCAGTCCTGAAACCGCCCTCTCGCCAGCCGTGGCCCCCGCCTACCTGGGAGAGGAGGGCCGTGGAGATGGTGGCTTCTCATTCTGCCCACCCACCTACTCCCTGGGGGCCCTTGGCCGACCACGTCTGTTTCCGCATCTGCAGACTGGAAATGAGACCGTCCTCACAAGGGTGTGTGGCAATGACAGGTGACAGCATATGTAAAGAGCCCGCCCAATCGGTGTGATACCGGGTGCTGGGGACAGTGACGAGGGTAGCCGCAGTGAGGGCCAGTGAGGGCCTGTGGGCTCTGCTGGGAGGGCCGACCAGGAACTGTGACAGACTGTCGGATACAAGCCCTTGGCTTTTAGAAGGCCAGGCAGAGACCCAGAGAGGGAAAGGAACTTGTGGAGTTTGCACAGCAAGGCAGAGGCAGAGGTGGGGCTAGAGCCAGTTCCTGATCCCTCTGGTCCAGGCTTGCCAAGGCAGGGTTTGCAGCTTCAGCTCTCCTCTGGTCCCCAGACTTCCCACCCACTCTGGCCCCGTGGGCTCTGCGACACCTGGCCAAGCAGGCCCACGCTGTAACCAGCTCTGCGACAGCCCAGCTATGGGCAAGTCACCCCACCCCCTGCCCTGCCTCAGTTTGTTTATCTCTGAAATGGGTTGTTGAGAGGACCTAGCAGCAAGTGATCCGAGGCCTCCCCACCGTTCACGGCACTCACCGCATGTTCCCTGCTGTCCCTGCGATAGTGCCGTGGTTGGTCTCTCACTTCAACCAAGACGTCAGTACAGTTGTTACCTCCAGGCCTGAGGAAACCGAGGGAGGTGAAGGGACTCACCTGAGGTCACGTAAGTTGTCCGCGCCCCCATCCATGTATGTGCTTCACAGACGAGACACGCCGAGCGCTGTGCCACGCGGAAAGCCCCACACATGCTCGCCTCCTTCACCTTCCTCGCTCCTCGCCCAGCCCCGGCCAGGGCTGTCCGCCTCGCAGACCCCCACGGCCGCCCCTCCTCCGGCCCACAGCTGGGGCTGAGTGGAGCAGTGGGAATGGCGGAGGGAGGGAGCGGGGCGAGCGCGGAGGGCAGGTGGGGTGTGGGGTCCTCGCCTGCCGGGGAGGACGCCCGAGATGCCGGGCGGGTCCTGCTTCCTGCAGCTGCTGCCACCTGCGTCCCAGACGGGGCGCAGGGATCCCGCCCTCCCCGACTGAAGTAGGAGCCCTCTCCGGAGCAGAAGAGTTGAAGGGTCACTAGTGGCGGGGGTGGCTTCTGGGGGCCACTAAAGGCTGCCAGGTCCAGTGAAGGGCACAGGGGCAAGAGGTCTCCAAAGGTAGAGGAAGGGGCTGGACAGAACCACCTTCTTGGACTGACTGACCTGTGACCCCTCATCTAGACTAGCCCCTGTGCAGGCAAGACAGAGTCACGATCGGAGCTTGGCCTTGGCTGGCTTCACAGCCTGGCTGTTTCTTACTAGCTTGTGTCCCTGAGCAAGCTAATGAACTTCTCTGGGCCTCAGTTTCCCCGGCTGTAAACGGGGATTATGATACCTATTTCACAGGGCTATTATGAGTATTAGTAAGCAAAGAATTAATAAGTAGAATGGCATTAGTCCGCAGTGCCTTCGCCATAGAAAGGGTTCAATAAATTCAAATAGTAATATTGTATTTATTGTTACAGAGGCACAGAGACCATTAGAGACTGAGCTAAAGCCACACAGCAGGCAGAAGCCAAGGCAAAAGCAAGACTCAGACTTGGTGACTATAGGCAGAGGAGACAAAGTGTGGGTGATGCACGGGGCCCCGGGCCTGGCTGCCTGGTGCTCGGTCAGCTCTGCCCCACTCAGCTGTGTTACCTCAGGCAGTTCCCTTGTTCTCTGTGTCTCCATCTGTCAAACAGGGATCATAACAACATAATGGTGCACCTGCCTCAAAGGGTTGCTGGAAGGATTAAGGAGTTAATACAGGCCAGGCGCGGTGGCTCACACCTGCAATCCTAGCACTCGGGGAGGCCAAGGCAGGAGGATCGTTTGAGCTCACGAGTTTGAGGTTGCAGTGAGCTATGATGACACCACCACACTCTAGCCTGGGCAGCAGAGTGAGACTCTGTCTCAAGAAAAAAAGAAAAGAAACTGAACCCTCCTCCTCACTTCCTGCCTCAAAAAAGGAGTTAACATGTGTAAAGTGCATAAGAGTGCCTTGTTCAGAGAGAACACTATAAACTCAGCAGTTACAGTGCTGTGTGACCTCGAACAAGTCCCTTCCCTCTCTGTGCCTCCATCGCATCCCTGTAAAATGAATCATGAGGCGAGTTCAGCTCCAGGGTCTGTAGTTCTGGGAAGGGGAGTCGCACTGGGTTCACATCCCCCTATTTTCACAGTCCCCTCCTGCCTGATGACAGGGTCCCTCCCTTTGTTCTCCCTCCCCCCTCTCCTTTCCCCTCCTTAAGGGTGGCAGTTCAAGGACAGAGGCAGCGCTATGGTGGAGGAGCTGGGGCGGAGGATGCCGGTCATAGGGTTGGGACAGTGGGGAGAGGCGCGGCGCTGGATCGCCTCCCGCCAACCTTCCTTGTTGCCCCCTGGTGCCCTCTGTCCCCAGGGCTGGGCGGCTGGGCCATACCCCTGCTCATCTCCAGCTGGGCGAAGCCCCCAGAGGCAGGCCTGGCTGGCCCCTCCCGCAGGAGGGGGGACACTCAGAACCCTCTCCGCTCCCTGGCCGGGCAGAGCTGGGCAGGTGCTGCCTGAAATGAAGGCAGCAGAGTCCGCGAGTCCAGCCCTGGCCCCGCTGTGTGACTCCAGGCAGACCCATACTTTCTCTGAGCCTGTCTCGGCATCTGAGCAGAGGGCAAGCTGTATCTCAGCCCCTCCTGTGGGGCTGGGGGTAGAAGTCCTGACCCAGGGAGGGAAGAGCTCAGTGTCCCCTCCCCCAGAGGCCTGACTCAGGGGGTCTGTATTGCCCACCTCTCCTGCACCCCCTACCCACTTACTGGGGCTTGAGTCACTTCAGGGGAGCGGGGCCCCTGACTAGAGCCCCAGGGTGGGGTGAGAGCAGTTAGAAACCCCGCACCAGGAAGCAAATCCTATTCCCAGGCACCCCTCCCCTGGCCCTCCTTCCCACATGCCTGTGGCCATTGTTGCCCAGGGCAATCAGATCACACGGAACCAGGCGGAGGGAACCCGGCCCCACACCCTCTGCCCCCCCCAGGGCCATGCCCAGACCCCGTTCACCCCCACGTCCCCACGGGTGCCCCAGCCGCGTCCTCCATCGTCGCTCGTTTCTGTCTTCCACGCACAGCTGTTTGCCAGGCGCTGTGCCGGCCCGGATGCCCTGTCTGGGGACTCCCAGCCCAGTGGGGGACGCAGACAGGAGAAGGACTGTTTAATAACGTGGGACGGGTGCTGTGGCCCCAGGACCCACGGGTGGCACGGTCTGGAAAGGCTTCTTAGAGATGATGCCCACACTGCATTCTGAAGGTGACGTACGAGGCATGTAGAAAAGTCTGGAAGCAAGAGCCACTGTCGGCCCTGTGACACGGTGTGATCTGTTCATGGTTGTATCCCCGTGTCTGGAACAGCCCGGCATGCAGTAAAGATGCTCAGTAAATGTGAGAATGAGTGAGTGAGGGGAAGAGCTTCTGGCAGTTCCTAGGGCTGAACCAACACACATGGTCGCAAAATGTGTGGGCGACGGGGCAGGGTCGCTCAGGGCCTTCTGTGCCCCACAAACTCCTCATACATTTTCGTGGGGAAATGGGGAGCCATGGGAGGAGTGGTAGGGAAGTGACGCCCCGTCATCACCCTCCATTCCCCTCGCCTGACTCTGACTTGTGGTCCAGTGCCTGGCCCTGCCCCAGCTGCTCTTTCCCTTCTCAAATAGTACCTGTCGGCCTGTTTAAATAAGCACATATTGAGCACCCTACTGCATGCCAGGTGTCTTGCTGTAGCTGGAGGTGAATCCAACAGTCTTGCTCACACATTACCCAACAGTTAGGTCAGGGACTGTTAATCTGGGGTTTGTGGAGGTGCAATTCCAAGGGGTCTGCGAGCCCCTGCAGGCATTCGAGTAAGAGCGTGTGCGTGTGTGTGTGCGCGCGCGCGCGTGCGCTCTGAGGTAAGGGGTCCACAGCTTTTAGCAGGTTCGCAGGAGTGACCGGCACCCCATCCAGGTCAAGCCCACACTTGGGGGGAGGAAAGTTGATTCACCTGCATTGCATCTGGACCTCGGGCCTCCCCCGCCCTCCCCATTCCTGGCAGCAGGTGAGGGCGCTGAGCACTTCCTGGGTGGTGGTGCTGCCCGGCAGGGTGTCCCGCCCACAGTGCAAGGCCTGCGCAGCAGCTCCAGCTGTATCAGCTTAGGAGGCTTCCTGGGACTCCAGCGGTCACCGTGTCTGGGAATTCACTGTGGGGGCGGGACGGGCCTCAGGTCGGGGACAGGGCAAGGGCAGGGTCAGATCAACACAACCAAAGGGGCACAGAGCTCCCCAGGTGTGGCGGCTGGCAGAGGGGCGTCTTTCAATGCTGAGTCCCACCTTGCCCACCTTCCATCCCTCCCCGCACCCAGTTCTCAGAACTGCTCTGTGATTTTCTTTTATTGTCCCTCCCCCCTTCCAGCATCCTCATTCATTCATCCGTCTGTTAATCTCTTTCATGTATTCTTGGGCCCTGCCTGCGGGGGGCTAGGAGAGTGGCTGGAGCACCAGCTCTTAGGTCACTCGGCGGGGCTGGGAGGAGCACGGGAGGCCCCCGCCCCAGGTGCAGGGCTGTCGGGGTCCTGCAGGGGAGAGAGTGGCAGGGGTGGGGCTGCGTCACATGGTGACATCCTCATCCACAGCTCTGTCTGCCTGAAACCCAGAACAGGAAGAGGCAGTGGGAAGAACATGCCCTGTGCATCTCCAGCGTCAGTTGGTGGAGGAGATGCCCTGAACCCTCAGTTATGCCTCGATTTCCTCATCTGGAAAATGGAGATAGTTTAGAGCAAAACTATAGGATCAACATGAGAAACAAGTGAGTCGATGCAGGTGACATTACTGGTAATCATCTTGACCTTGGGTTGGCCGTGGGCTCACAGTGTTTGTTATATTATTAAAAATTAAGAGAAGGCCACGCACGGACCCTGGTGAGCGTGTGTCATACACCGGGGGTTGTGGTTCATCCAGTGTGTAGCCGAGGTCCTGAAAGAGCCCCTGAAATGCATGGCCCCAAACTCTGGCACAGACGAGACGAGAGTGAGACAGAATCGTCCCTCAGGAGAGAGCCCGCCGCAGCCGGAACCCAGGCTGTGTGCCAGGCACTGCCCCTTGAAGAAGAGATCCTTGATCCTCCGTTACCGAGAAAGAAAACTGAGGCTGAGAGGGCGAATGACTTGCCCAAGGACACGCAGCAAGAACTCGTGCTCTGTCCCACAGCCTGGCTGCCTTGGCTTCTCCGTCTCCATAGAAACATCGTCCGGAGGGCCTCAGGACACTGCCCCAGCTCTCAGCTCCAAAGGAGTCCTGGTGCATCCTTGGCTACAAAAGGCAGCCAGTCAAATTGCTGTGAATGTCTGCACCCCCAGCTCATTCCCCCTGCTCCCTACCCCAGAATGACCAGAACTGTCCTGCCCAGGGCCCTGGCAGTGTCCCAGCCTGAGGGCAGCAGAAATGGGGGAAACGGCCCTGGCTCGGCCCCAGAGTTCCTGGGCTCTACCTCCTGCCTGGCTCTGCTGCCACTGTGCTGTGTGCCCTTGGGCAACTCACTGCCCTCTCTGGGCCTCAGCACAAAAGGGAGCTTGTTGGACTGGATCTCTATCTCCTGGCTCTGCCCTCCTGTGTTTGTGATTGTAACTCCACAGTGGGAGAAGGTTAGACTCATTCAGGTCTTGACGCAAATGCCAGCTGAAAAGGTAGCCAGCAAAACCCCCCCAACACACACAATTAAAATTGCTGTCGACATTTCCTGTTCTACTTCCCTGCTTTATTTTTGCCCCATAGCAGCAGTTCTCACCTCCTGACACACTATATCCTACTTAGGTGTGCTCATTTATCATCTCTCCCCAGCGCTAGAATGTCAGCTCCACGGGAGAGCAAGGTTGGTCTGTGCTGTTCACTGCCGTGCCCCAGTGCCTGGCGTGCAGTAGGCGCTCAATAAACATTTGCTGAAGGTGTGACGTGAGGGAAGGTCGGGCATGTGGCAGGCCTGGGCCGCTGAGGACGCTGCACAGGGGCGTGAGGAGGGGAAGGAGCTGTGTCCAACTGAGAGAGGATGAGAGCCTGGGCGCCGCAGCCTTGGGGCCAGGTGCTGGGCGGGAGTGAGGGCCGCCTGGGAGGCGCCCACGTGGCAGTGACTGGGGCGGCCCCAGGTCCATGCGTGCCAGTGCAGGGGCTGGAGGTCCAGGTCCTCCTTCCCTAGGGGTCTCCCCAAGGCCTTCCGCTTCTCTACCCGCCCCCTACCGGCCCTACCCCCCCATGTGGTCTCCTCTGGGCCGAGGCGGAAGGCAGCGGCTGGACACAAAGGCATAGCAGCCCTCCCTCGGAAAGGAAAGCGCACCCCTGATAAGGTGGGTAAATTTCAAAGGGGCTAATGGATGGGGGCCAGGGCTGCTGATAGCAGGGCCAGAGTGCAGCCAGCGGCCTCCCCCACCCCCACTTCCCACCCCCGTAGCCCAGCCCCCCAGCTGGCCTGGAGAAAAACAGGTTCGATTGTGCTCTTATCTGGGCCTGCGGTTTTGTAAGGCCCTGCTGGCCCCGCATTAATGGGCAAAAGGCAGCGCTCAGCTCTCAGGTTGGGCCGTGGCTGGGGCTTCTGCACCTCCGCCCTCCACCCCCCACGACGGGCCAGCCTGGGCTGGGGGTGCACCCGGTGCCCCAAGCAGGGATGGGGAGCAGCACTGAGCACTGAGTACAGAGGTCGAGGCAGGTCCCTGGAGACGGTGGGGTTTGAAGCAAGACATGACGGAGGTGCAGGGGTGAGCTCTGCGGTTGTCAGGGGCACTCCAGGCGGAGGGCGGTGCGGGGAGCGGGGCAGTGTGCAGCCGACTGTGCGGGACCCACTTCCCGGGTCTCCGCCGAGTCTCAGCTGCCGGTGCTCACGTGGCCCGGTGCCATGCTTCCGCTCCAGGAAACGCACTCACGTATCCCAACCCACCTTTGAGGCAGCACCCGTATCATTAGCTTCCCTAGTTTAACCGCAGTGAGGAAACTGAGGCATGGTGAGGTTGGTAGTTGCACAGTGAGGTGAGGAGCCCGGATCTGGAGCAAAACCCGTTCTAGCCACCGCCCCGCCCACCTTGCGCTGCAGGGCTTGCTCGTTCGTGCCTGTCCTGCGGCCTGTCTGTCTCCTCCGGAACGTAAACCCAGGGAGGCTCACTGCCCTGTCCCAGAGCACCAGCCCGGCCCACGGTAGCCGCCGGCACACATCTGCGGAGCCAGTGGACTCGTGTGGGCAGAGACCAGGCCAGAGTCCAGGCTGGCTTGGGACACCACCCTGTGCCCCATCGCGGGGGTGGAGGTGGCGAAGAGGATGCTGTGTGTGTCCTGCCTGTCCTCTCAGGCCTGCAGGGTTCCTGGTGTGGAGCCCAACGCTGGCAGGAGCCTTGCCCAGCTGAGTCCACAGGGCAACTGTGGGGACCCCAGGGGCTGTGCTGGGGTGCTGGGGTGGGATGAGTCCCGCTCCGATGGCATCCCAGGTGTGAGCCGGCAGTGGGGTGGGTGTGGAGGTAGGTACAGCCAGGCCTTGGGTACAGGGAGCAATGGCCCACTTGCCCAGCGCCCCTCAGGAGCGTGGGGTCTCTCAGAGGACTCAGTCTGCGGAGGAGCAGGAGCTCCACTGACAGGGAGACCCAGGGCCTGGAGAAGCAGGTCCTAGGCCCTCCTGCCTGTCGGTTTCCCCAGGAGGGACAGGGTCAGGTTGTGCATCGTGGCTCAGGGCATATAGTAGGTGTTCAGGAAGCCCACCGATGGCTCCCCTTCGGAGGGACACTGGGGATCTTCTGTCCTCTGAGGCAGAGAGGCACCAAGTGATTGCGGCCAGCGGGCCACGAACTCTCCTCCAGGGCGGACTGGCTGCTGCGCCTGGCCACACTGCCTGTGCAGCGCCCGGCACAGAGTGAGTGCCAGTCGTGGCAGAGCAATGTGTCTTGGCCAGGTGTGCCCAGGGGTCCCTGGCAGGCTCCATGCTGGAAATGCCTACTTCTCTGGTCCCTGAGAACACAGCCCCCCCGCCCCCGGGCTATTCCTGGTCTCCCTGTCACCATCCAGCTGCAACATTGTGTCCTAGAAAGAGGATTCCAACAGACCCAGCCCGAATCCTGCCTCTGCCACTTTTTAGGCTTGACTTTAGGGAAGTTAATGGGCCTCTGTTTCCTCATCTGTGACTGAAATGGGCCATGAACCCCTCAGGTGGTGGATTTATTAGGATTAGCTGAGTTAGCACATGCCACAGGTGAGCACAGATTGGGGCCTGGATTCAGATCCCAGCCCCACTGTGTGTCCTTAGGCCTGTTCCCTAGCTTCTCTGGTCTCAAGATCTTCGTCTGTACCACAGCAGCTGGATGGTCCCTGGGGTCCCACAAGCCAGGCTTCCTGCCCATCCTGCCACCCATGGTCCCATCTGGGACACCAGCCCCGGCTCTTCACACCTCAGTGGGGGAGCCCTCCCCACTGCTGTCCCACCTTCTTGTAGCTCGAGCCTCGGACTGGGGGCAGGGCCTGTGTCAGTCGGGAACCAACTGGCAGCCTGGCATCTCTGTGGCTGCATGGGTGCCAGCCTTGTCTCTGCCACCAACTCCAGGTAGTAGCTTCTCAGAGGGCAGGACACGGGAGGATGGGAGTGCAGGGAGATGGAGGCAGAAAGAAAGCCAGGAAGACAGGAATCTGACTCACCAGCTGACTGACAGACAGACAGACTGCCCTTTCCACGGTGCGTCCACGTCCATTGTCTATTGACGTTCACTCATCCCAATGCTCTACCACAAGGTCAGAGGGCAAGTATTATCATCTCCATTCGCAGACGGGGTGAGGGAGCCACCGAGCACCCGAGACTTGCTCGTGATCACGCTACTAGCAAATGTCTGTGCTGCGCAGAAAGCCCGACCTGGGCTCTTGACATCTGTCTCCAACGGGCTAGTGGCCAGAGAGGATCCACGTGGGAAGGAGCTCAGGCCCACCACTCCAGAAATCGCAGCCTGTGTATTGGGTCTGACGCTGCTGGCTGCTCCAGGGGCCCTGCCCTTAAGGAGTTAGAATCCTGGGAAGAAAAATCTGCTGGGAGAAAAAAAGAGAGCAAAGACTTGAGACCTGTGAGGTCTGCAAGGCCTCAGAGGGACAAGGGAAGGCTTTCTGGAGGACAGCGCTTTTGAAACAGGCCTCCCAAGGATGGGGATTCTTGCGATCAAAGATGGGAGAAACTTGACTCAGATCCATGTGTACGACCAAAAAAGGTTAGTTACTGGTTCATCCAGGTGTCCTCCCACAATGTCGGGAAGGTATCTGGCCCCTATATTTCCCCCGGGGTTGGCAGCCCCTGATTACACCCTCCAGGCTTGGCAACTTTAGTGACAAGAGAGAGTGTTATCTCAGTACGTTGGAAAAAAGTTCCAGGACAGAGTCTCATTGGGCCAGCTTGAGTTGTGTATGGACCCCGGGTCTGGAAGGGGTGGATATGGGGCTGGGGTGGGGTCTGGATGGAGGGAGAGCAGGAGGGCACATTTCACCTGCTGAGAGCTGGCCAGAGGAGGATTGGAGAGGAGACCAGGGCAGCTGTGGGCAGGAGGCAGGATGTTTAGTGAACCCAGTGACCTTTTCCAGGGACCTGGGACTTGATCCCAAGGGGACAGTGTCCTATTAGGCCTGGGGAAGTCAGGGAAATTGTAGATTTGAGTTTGTATCTGCTTCCCAGCTGTGACCTTGGGCATGACATTTTAAATGTTCAGGCCTGTTTCTTCACCCGACAAATGGGCGTAGCAATGTCTGCCTGCAAGTGTTGCTGAGAAGTAAGATGGCGTGTGTCAGATCGGCTGTGGTGGCTCAGCAAGGCGTCGGGACAGGGCGGCTGGGCGCACAGAGCACTTGCACCAGTATTCGTCTCCCTCCTCTCAGTGGCTCCCACGGTTGTCCAGGCGGGGGAGGGGACTGCTCATCGGGTTTCACACCTGGCCCCGAGTCACAAAGCTGGAAGTTGACAAAACCAGGACATGCACTTGGCACAGTGCCACAACACCACGCTGGGTGGATCGGGGTTGAGGGGGTTGTGTTGCCCAGGAGTTCTCTCGTGGGTTAAGGATGGGTCCTAGCTGGCCCTTGCTTCCCCTGTAGCCCACCAGTGTTGCCTTGGTGGGTACCAAACCCACATTGGGCCCACCGCTGATATCCACCCCAAGAAGCCTCTTGAGACTTGGGCCCATGGGAGCCCCAGCTGAGTGGATGGAGGAGTCCTCTCCTTGCTCCCTCTTAGTAGACCTTTTTCAGCTTCCAGAGGCATCCTTTGTTTCTCTGCTCCAGGCTTGGGTGGGTGGAATCACTGTCCGCATCCAGCACAGCTTAGCCCAGCCCATCCATTCAGGCCTGCTCATCCCTGAGACCCCTGTGACGTGCTCCCTTGGACCCCGAGAGAAGGGGCACCCTTCCCAAGGTCAGGGTTTCCATGGTGTGACCTGGCCCTTCCTAATGCCACCCAGCAGTGAGATATCCGCTCTGGCTGCACGATTGTTCTTTCTTCCTGTGTCTGTCCACGTTCTTGTCTATTTCAGGTGGAACCAGGCTTGGCTTTGAATAATATAGACCGCACTTTAACAAAAGCGAAAAGTCTGTTTCTCTTGCAAAAGTCCTGAGGCAAGCAGTGTAGAGCTGGCCCGGAGGTTTCATACAATCCTGAGAGACGCAGGCTCCTTCCAGCTCGCTGCCTGCCCATCCTGTCCCCCCTGGTCTAAGGTGACAGCCAGAATGCCAGCTACCACCGCTGCACTCCGGGCAGCAAGATGGAGGGAAGATAAAGAAGTGGGCAAATGGTACGTGCCACCTTACTTTTAAGAAAGATCCCTAGATATCGTGGCACATGACACTTCTGCTTGGTCACACAGTCACATCTACCTGCAAGGAAGGCTGAGATAGTCTTAATTCTAGGTAGCCACGTGCCCAGCTAAACATCAGGGGCTTGGTTACCGAGGAAAAGGGGAGTGTGAGTGCTGGGGGTAACTAGCTATCGCTGACACCCATCCACTCGATCAGCATTTATTAGGAGCTCGTGTACTTGCCCGCGTTATAGTACTTATGACATGATTAACACCTGGGCCCCTCGTGAGTGCCGGACAGCGCCTGGCAGAGAGTGGGTGCTTGCTAGGCAGCGGCCAGCGTGAATGGGCTTCTGTGACAGGGAGCGGAGGGTGCCTGGCTGCAGGGGGCAGGGTACAGAAAGGCATCCTGGGGGCAGGAGTCCACCTGGAAATGTGGGGGTCTGGGCGCTAGGAGTGGTCAGTTGTAGCCATTTTGGGGCTTTGTATTACCTGCCAAACCGCCACTCCATCCTACCTCAGCCTTCTCCGGGGAATGATTCTGATAACTCATCCCCAGCAAGGTGCCAGAGACGATGACAGCCAAGCACAGGCTCTCCAGGTGCACAAAGTGCAAACTTTTGTTGGAGAGCTTGAGTATCAGCTAAGGCGAGGGGGCTAGTTCTAAAGCCCTGGGTCTTCTTGCAGCCCTGGAATGAGCGTGTGGGCAGTTACACAGTTACTTGTGAGACTCGAGAGTAATAATCAGCATCATCCGAAACTCCCACGCCTGGCAGGACGGGGGCAGCAGATGCCTGGTGTCCTTCAGATGATCCTGAGGAAGGAAGACCCAGCCTCCGGGGACATCTCTGGACCCACCCTGGCAGGAGCAGGAGGAAGCTGAGAGCTCGGCTGCGTGGCCCTCCCTGGACTCGGGGGTGGAGGAGGCTGGGGCGGTGGGTGCCTGGGGCGGGTCCCTCATGCTGCATGGCCTCCTGCCTTCGCCCTTCAGGGCTGTGGGGAGCAGGTTGGCCCTGCCCTGGGCGTGGGGAAGCGAGCCACCACCGTGTGACACAGAGAACATAGCTCCCACCAGACAGGGTGAGCCCACAAGCCTCGGGACCCCTCCCCAGGGCTCTCTAAGGCTCCCTCTGTCCCTGGTCTGGGGAATCAGTCAGACAGCGCCTCCTCCAGGAGGCCCGCTCTGCCCTCCCCTGCTGGCGCCCACCCTCAGGCCCCTGCAGGCCTCCGTCTGGCGCGGGTGGCCCTGATTTCCACTGCTGTCGATTGTTCCTGGCCCTCCGCTGATCCCTCTTAGAGCCCGGTCCTAGTCCCACTCCTAGTATGTCCCCTGCGCCTTGCATGTGATATGGGCTCAGTAGCTGTGCGTCAAATAATGAACGAGTGAGTGAGGGAGAGAGGGAGTCCCCTGGCTGTCGGGCGGGCATCCCCAGCAAGGAGGGGAGGCCTGCAAGGGTTAACCGGGAGCCCGCCTGTGGTCTGAGGTAAGCAAGGAGTGTATTTGTTCAGGTAAATAAGGAAGGATTACTTATAATGGGAAATGAGGCCCGGCCAAGTCTTCATCTCACAGCTGCCCGACTTCCTCCCAGCGCATTCCTGCACTCCACCCGCGTCGCACTGCTCCCCAGGCTCAGTGCCCCCAGTGCCGCTGCCCCCTGCAAGCCCCTCGGGCTGGGTCTTGCCACGGTGCCAGCAGGTAGCCCCAGCCCGGTGTGAGGGCTCCCTGGGGCACGTAGCCCTGAGACCTCAGAGGGCCACCAGCGGCCGGCCCAAGTGCTGCCTCTGCTGGCCCCTGGTCCCACTGGCTCCCCGGATGCCTGGCTGAGACCCGCAGTGGCCCACGCTGCCCACAACTCCTCCTGGCCCCTGAGGTGGGCACTGCAGCGGACAGCTCCTTGGGCACCAGGCGGCTACCGGGTAAGTCTTGTAGGAGGCACAGAGTGCCCTGCCAGCTGCGGGGCGGCGGGCGACAGCGAGCGGGACGTGGAAGCGCGTTTTGCAAGCTGAGAGCTTCTTTCTCAGGCATCGGTGGCCCTGTGGTCTGGGTCCCTTCACTGTCAGAATCCCCTGTCCCTCTCCACATGCTGCCCGATCTGCCTGCCCAGACCAGCCCCGGCGGCTGAGTGAGCCCCTTTGGCCCAGCAAGCCCGCATCGGTGGGCTCCATGCCGGGCCCAGCCTGCGCGCCCGAGGGGAGGCGGCTCTGCAGGCCCGGAGCCTCGGCCCGAGACCCAGCCGGTGCTGCTTGGCTGGTGAAACGCAAGTAGCCCTTCGGCTGCTGCCAGTCCCAGATGCTCTGCCAAGGGAAGGGTCTCCCGGGTGCTGGGCCACCAATGGGCAGGGGCTCGCTGGAAACTCGCGCAGGGCCAGGGCCAGGCTTTGAGTTGGAGCAGGCAGCGGGGCCGGGCAGTGGCGGGCACAGTAACCCGGCGTTCCGGGGTCGCTGCCAAGCAAACCCCTTGAGCACTTGGACAGCAGGGGAAGCTGAGGGCCTGTGGGCCCCGCTCTGGGCACACAAGGAAAGCAACGGTGGGGATCCCTTGAAGGTGTGCCTTTCTAAGATTTGCCAGATTCCCGGTGCAGACACAAGTGGGTGATGGGGACGACAGGGTGGGAAGCCGAAGGGCCTGGGTGACTGAGGTGCCCCCGAGGCTGGCCAAGATGTGTGCGTGTGCGCATGTGCACGACCGGGTGGGCAGGCCCACTGAGCTAGCCCAGATCCCTCGCCTCACCCTACCAGCTGGAGCTACCCAGCGGCCCACACCCAGGCCACATGCCCCCAGAGATCTGTCTCCTTTATGATGGTCATAGCCTTTCCCCTCCTCCTTGGCCAGGGCTGGGGCTTGGCCTCATTGCCTGCCCCCACCTCGCCTGTAAACAGCTTCACAGCAAGCCCCAATAAAGCGGCATCTCCCCAGCACCAGCTGCTCGGCTGAGTAACAAAGCAAACAGGCATCTAAGCCGCCCCAGGCCCAAGGCGGCGGGCTGGGATGGGAGGAGACGCCCCACCAGACAGGTGGGCCCAGGCTCTGCTCAGCCAGGCCATGGAGCTGAGCTCACCCCCACCCGCCTGCAGGAGGGTCCAGGGCCCAGGACTCCCAATTTGGAGTCTCGCCACCCCAAATTCACACATAGAGCAGGGAGCATTCTCAGAGCTCCCGGGAAGGCTGAGGTACATGGAGGAGGTGGTCTCTTGCTGGATGGGGACCACCCTCTGCTCTGAGAGCCTGCTGGTGATGAACAAGCGTTTCCTCTGTGCCAGGCACCATGGAGGATTCAGAGCTGAAAACGCAGTCCCTACGGACCTGTTATTGTGCACGATAAGTTAGAAAACACTTTGTTACAAGGACCCTCTGACTTAGGGCTTCTCTGTCAACCAAGCCCAAGGGAATAGGGCTACACCCACTAGGTGCTCAATCAGTGCTCAAATCATAACCCTGGCAGAAGGTAAAAGAACGAGAAGGACCCACTTTTTACCACTGAAGTCGTTGCAGTGTAGTTTGTAGCCCTGAGACAGAGCATGACTTCGTGCTGAATGACTTGGTGCAGTCTGATGTGACCTGGGGAAGTCCAAGACCCCCTGGGTGGACGGCAAGAAGGGAGGGGTGACGGCCCATATCGTATAACCTTGGGCAGTCAGTTCACACTGCACTGCACTGAATGAGAAACCTTTAAACAAGGTGTTAAAGGAGGCTTCAAGGAGACAACCTGCGGCGGGGTCTTGAGGGCTGTGTAGGAGTTGGTTAGAGGCAGGCTGGCAGGTAGGATGTTCCAGCCTATCTCCTAGGCCTTGGTGGGGAGAGGTGGGTGGGCAGGAATCCCTGGCTCTGGCTCCTCTGAGAGGGCAGCGAGGGGTGGGTGAGGCTGGGGAGCAGGCAGGCCCCAGGGCAAGGGCCGCAAGCCTCCCTCACCACCACCCTGAACTCTCCGCCAGACTCCACACTTCAGCCCATCCCCTGTGCCCACCATCACCGCCTGCTTCTTCCCTTGTCTCCCTCATTGCTCACCCCATTACCTCTCTCCTCCCTCGTCCCAGCCCCACGCCCTCCCCTGCTCCCAAGTGCATGCTCAGCCCATTGTAATTCACAAGGAATTTCCATTCACCCTCCATCTTGATCTTCATAACCCTCCAGCTGCTCTTGACAGCCCATCCAACAGACAGGACAACTGAGTCTCAGAGGCAGCTGAGTCACTTGCCCCAGTCCTAGAGCTAGAGGGCAGAGAGTCAGGGCTCAAACCTGGTCTGGGACCCTCCCCTTATCCCCACCCCCACCCCACTTCAAGCCCCACCCTGAGCCCCCAGCCAAGCCAGTGGCCTGTCAGGTGGAACAACTCTTCCCAAAGCAAACTTTACACAAGCCGAGTTGCCCTGGGCTCTTCCTGACATTTCTTGCCAGGCTCCTTCTCTGGCTAGTTTGCATACTCTCAGCCTGGGAGGCGCCCCTGCCAGATTCTCCTCTCCCACCTTCCAGTGGCTGGGGGGGGTGGGTGGAGGGGAGCCTCCTCCTTCCTCCCCAGCCAGTGTGACTCTGCTGGGGGCCAGATGGGACCAGGGCCTACCCAGGACCATGGGAAGGGGCAGGGAGGTCTCTCTGGGCATCGCCAGAACCGAGGCACTTCTCCCTCTGCCTCTAGCTCTGGGCTGGGGGAGGGGTGGCCGGGTGACCGCCCAGGCTCGGGTTCCAGCAGTGAGACTGGTGAGGGTGGGCCCAGGTCTCTGCTCTAGGGCGGCAAGTCGTCCTGAGGCCTGCTGGGGCCTGGCTCTCCTTCCCCCACGCCTGGCCACCCTCAACCCCACACCAGGACGGAAGAGGGGCATGCATCTCTGCTGCCCCCACACTGATGGGAATGGCCCCCCAACCCCTTAATGACCACCCCAGCCCCCGTCATCTCGACCGCTTTTGCAGCAATTTCTATTCTTAGCTGCTCAGGACGGTTTATTCTGGGCTTTTGTCACCGTAAAGTCGGAGTGCCTTCGCTTTGTCCAGACACCCCCTTTCCAAGCCTGGAGGTGTGCCCCTGGCCCTGGGACCGGGGCTTAAGGCACATTTCCCCCCCAGCCTGTCCAGGTTTGCAGGCTCCCCAGCAGGGTTTGTGAAGCGCCTCTGTCCTCGCTGGTCTGGGTGCACCAGCAGGGCCCGGACACGTGCAAGAACAGAGACAGCAGGGACGCTGTACGCAGCCCCCTCGAGATCGTAAGGCCTTCCCACGTCACCGTCCCGCCTGGTGACTGCAAACCCCAGAGACACAGCCATCTTCATGAGCCCCCACGTCACTGATGAGGAGCCGAAGGCCAAGAGGGTCAGCCAAATTGCCCCAGCCAGAAGGCCACGTGGAATCCGTGTGCTCTTAGGCCTTCGAGGACCTGGCTGCCAAGCTGGTGCCAGGCCGTGGGGAGTGACACCCACAGAACCTCACAGCCCCTGTCCTGTGGCAAGTGCCGGGAGGTGTGGAGGAGGCAGGGAGGGGAGGAGCTACAGAGGCCCCTTGCAGGAGGAGCGGCAGGGCCCAGGTGAGGGGGAGCCATGCTGCGCGGGAGGGAGCAGGGGCGGCCGTGTGGGATCCGGCTGCGGCCGGGCAGGGCAGTCCCAGGAGGGCAGAGGGCCTGACTAAAGTGAGATACCCTTGCACACAGTATGTGCTCAACCAGGGCTGGACGAAGAAGTGAATTGAAATTTCTGGAAAAGCCCGAAAGTGAGGCAGAATCGTACCCTGTCCCCACCCCACCAGCATCACTCACTTCAATCCCCGGGCCATCTGGGCTGGGGGTCCCCGCTGCCTGGAGGGGATGGGGGAGGTGCTGCTGCTGGGGCGGGGGCCAGGCCTGACGGGCAATTGGTGAGGCGAGGGACAGCCCGGGGTGGCCCTGCTTGGCCAGAAGGGAGGGCTGAGTCTTTCAGAGCCTCTGGACACCAACTCCAGGGACAGTGGGGGACGTCCAGCCACACCCCTCATCCTGCAGAAAGCGTAAGGCTTCAGCTGTGCCTCTACCTGCAAGGGGAGCTCGGGTGTGTCCACCTCCGGCTCTGCCGTCCTCCTCCCGAGTCAGAGTCAGGCTGAGGGCAAGTGAGGCCCATGGGTCATAGAATCCAGACGGTGCGGCTGGAAAAGTCTTGGGGGATGACTCGCCCCCTCGGAGTACAGAGGAGGAGACTGAGGCCCGGAGGGACCAGGGACTTGCTCAGGGTTTCACATTCGGTGGGAATAGCGCAGGACATCTCCAGAAGCTGAGGCCTCAAGTTCTTTCCAGGCTGTATCTCCCCTTCGGAGCCAACACGAATTCGAGGGTATGCTTAGGGCTGAGCTGGGTCCCTGTACCTCCGGAGTGGTGGCACCCACGTCACCAAGGCCCCACCAGTGCGACCCTGTGGAGCTGTGATTCTCAGGGGCTGGGTCGGCAGGTGGCCTGAGCAGAGGCAAAGGATGGTCGGTAGGGGTGACCGTGGGGTCGGAAGGGGCCAGACCCAGCGGCACATCTGAAAAGAGGGTGGAGCTATCTTGAGTTCGAATCCCTGCTCAGTCATCTCGCGTGGACACGTGCAGGTCACGGTGCCTTTGTCTGTCAGGCGAGAGTGATACTGGCTGCCCAGGGCCTGGCTGGGAGGGCCCAGCAAAGCGGTTTGTTAGTTTGACCTCCCCTTGCCCCAGAGAGAGTTGGAAGTGGTGTCAGAGAGGGGGCTGTGGATGCCCGAGACGCCCATGCAGCGCGGCGCGGGGGGGCTTCGCTGGTACAGATGTGCCGTGGGCTCCTGGCTGCCCAGGGGACCCGTGAGAAGAAGAGACCACACCGGGGTTCCTCGGTGCCCCCCGGCCCTTCTGTTTCTTGTGCCCCATCCTCCTGCTACCGGCCCCGGGCCCAGCTCCCACGCTCCTGCCCCTTCACGACCCCACTGCATCCCCATCCCGGCCTATGCACCACGAGCTGCCCCCCAAGGTGCACCTCCCACAGAGCCGGGCTCCCACAAAAGTCAGGCGAGTGGCCTGGGCAGGTCTGTGCCCTGAGGACGCAGGGAAGCCGGGGGTCTAGAAGAAACCCACTTCTCCTGCTCTCATGCGGAGTCCAGGACAGGCAAGGCTGCTCAGCCACCCCCAGGGTCCGCCTCCCTTCTCTCTGCCCCTGGAAACCCCGGGGGCAGTCGGTGCGTGGGGATGGCCACAGTGGGGTGCTGGAGAGAGCAGTGGAGCTGCCACCAGAGGCGGCCATCCTGAGACCACTTCCTGGGCAACAGGGTGGTCTGTCCACTGGGGAGGGCAGAGCACTTGTCTGGGGTCCAGCTGGTGTGCAGAGCAGTGCGAAGGGCGAGGTTGCTGGTTCCGTGGGAGGATGGGAGCACCGGGGGAGCAGAGAAGGGTGGGAGGAGTGGAGAGAGGGAGAGAGGCCGGCGCGTTCAGGGAAGCCAGACACGCCGCACAGCCGGGTCAGGGCTGTGGCCTGGGCTCCTCTCCAAGGTGCTGACCAGCTGACGGGGGGCAGACCCAGGTGGCCCCTACCCACTCTGCCTGGTTCCTGGCTAGGTCCTCGTCCCACGATCATAGTTCCCACTCTGGCTCCTTAAAGGGGGCCAAGGGTCTGGATGGAGGGAGGGATGGAGGGGCTGACAGTCGGTGCGGTGGCCGCCGTGGGGAAGCCGGAGGCGCTCTGCCCCCATCACAGCTCCTCTGTCCACCCTCAGCACTTCTCAGCGCGGCCCGGCTCTGGGAGGGCTGGGTTGGCTCTCGGGACCGGGGTGCAGGCCAGGGCACATTTACCCCACACCACCACCCCCCAGGATGGAGGACCTGAGAGCTGGGCCAAGCAGGTTGTGAAAAACAGGCTGCAACCCTCGACAGCCGAGGCCTTAGCAAAGACCTCCCAGGCGACTCCATTCCCTGGAGCTGTGGTTTCGGGAGCTATGGGGGTCTTTGGCTGGTGCCAGTTGGTGGCAGGAGATGAGAGCCTGGGAGGCAGGGGGCCCAGGGCACCTCCCTGGCTGCAAGGGGCGAGGGCAGGCAGGGCAGCGGCAGAGAAAGCGGAGCTGAATCCCTCACTTTGGGTCCCTCCGCCCTCTTTCCTAATCTGCCTTCCTGGAGGAACGGGAGGTGCTGAGAGAAGGGGTGGCTAATCCCCCTGGCCGCCACCCCACCAATTTGGTCCTGTCTCTGGGCCGAGGCCTCCACCAGCTGTTACCGAACTTTCTTTGTCTGGAGTGGGAGCCAGGGCTTCTGGGGCTGGAGGGAGCCAGGACACGCTGAGCCTTAATCCAGACACGTGGCTTAATCCAGGAGAGATCAACTCGAGGTTTGGGAGCTGCAGGCGTCGCTCAGGAGACAGCGCCCCGGGCCTGCCGGCGGAGGCTATGCGGAGGACTGGGCCTGCCGTCCAGGGGACCGGGACCTGGCAGGTACCTGGTTTGTCCCAGGACCCCAGGCTATGAAGCAGTGGCCTGAGTGTCGGGGGCCCTTGGTCTGGCGCTGGCTCTGCTGTGGGCACCGCCCTGCCACACTCTGAGCCTCAGCTTCCCCAGTGCACCTGTGTCCCCTGGGCAGACAGTCACCCACGGATCTGCCCACGGGATGGATGGCATGGCACAGGGAAGAGGGCTTTGGGCAGAACTGTGGTGAGAAGGAAGGGGCATCCTGGGCAGGGGACAGCAACGCGAGAGAAAATAGCCATGTCGTCCCCACAGCACAGGGCCCAGTGTGAAATGCCATTCTCATTAGAGCCTGGGTATTTGGTCACCATGTCAATCCTCAGAGGTGGGCATGACCCACCGGGATGGGGCAGGGCAGGCAATGGAGAGCCATGGGGGGTTCTTGAGCACAGAGGTGTCTGGTGAAAGGGTTGTGGAGGGAAATGAGCTTGACAGTGGGGTGAACAAGCAGCCAGGATGTGGGACTTTGGAGGATCAAGGAGCCCAATCAGGAGGCAGTAGAACCCCCAGGAAGATGGGACTGGCCAGAAGAGGATCCTGAGAGAAAACGTGGTCCAATGAGCAGAGCCCACGCCTGGCAGGTGGGAGCCTGGGCAACCGCGCCAGTGCCTGGCCTCGTCTGCGTCTGCAAAACGGGGCTTGGGGATCCACGACACCCAGGCTGGGGTAGTAAAAGCGGTGATGTGGGTGAATGCCCGGGGCATGAGAGGTGCTCCCTGCTCAGTTCCCTCTTCTTCCCTCCCAGTCCAACCGGGAGCCTGGAGGAGACGCCCGAGTTGCAGGCTGGGCACACTGGCCCCCGATCAAGCCAGGGCCCCCACCCCGCAGACCTGGGCTGCCTGGGGCCAGGCCTTCCCCAGCACCCTCACCTGCGGAAAACCAGGCCTTTCCTCTTGCACGGTTAATCATTCTCTTGTTTTTCATCGGGGAAGCGTCAGAGCTAGGACCAAGGCTTGGTGGAGAGCAGGTTCTTGGGCATTTAGGGGTACGGTGAGGGCAAGCTGAAATGTGGGTGTAGGGGAAGCAGGACTTCTGTGCTGGTGAAGGAGCCTCGGTCCGGGAGTCAGAAGGCCTGTGTTCTACCTCTCCGCACCTTGCTTCCCCTCGGCATGAGAATAAGGCCCGAGCTGCCTCTCCCCTGGGGAGGGGACGGATGCGAGGGATTCACCGTTCCCTCGACAAACGTTCCAAGGATGTGTCGTTACATCCGACCTGGCAAATGCCGCCATTCGCCCTGCCCATTCATCCCCACCGACCCCTCACAGCCCTGCCCTGAAACACAGCCGCTGCCTCCCACCCTACCTGCCGCTGAGGCCACGCAAACAGCAGGGCCACAGAGGAAGCGAGCTCCCTTGCTTCTTGGAAAAGCTTGTCTCCCTGGCACGTGGCCCAGGGTGCTGGCAGAGACTGTCCTAACGTGGCAGGCACAGGGGTTCTGGGGATGTGGATGGGGCGGGAGCCAAGCAGGGGGTGATGAAGGAGGAGTGGGGGGCCAAGGGGGGTCCCAGGGGTGGAGCACCCACGGGGTAGGGCGTGGGCACCGGCCAGGGTGGGGACGCAGGGGCAGAGTGAGCTGTTGGCTCTGCCTAGGTAAATAATGTGGGCCCACGGCACACACTAGTGTTTGCACAGAAGGACTTGAAATGATTCCAGACCTGCCCTCTATCCCTCGCAACCACGGCCCCCCCTCAGTCTCTGCCCACCCCACCTCACCCTGACCTTTTCTTCTCTGTCACTTAAAGGAGCCCTTGAAAGGAAGTTGAAATCAAAGGGAACACCCTTCTCTCTTGCTGGCGTTCTCTCCGCCCCGGGAAACTGCAGGGCTGCCGTGTAAGGTTGGGAAAGTTGGGCACTGCACAAGGGGGGTGGGCGGAGGGGGCCGAAATTCTACCTGAGCCCATTCACCAAGCTATACTACCCGGGGAGGAAGGGATGGCATTTTCTGAGTTGTACAAAGATGTCAGATGGGCTCGCTGCAGCCCTAGAGAAGCCGGAGGTATCAAACTGGGTTCTTTCCCTTGTCGCACCTGCAGAGGTGAGTGCCAGCTGCACACTAAGGCTGAGCAGGTCGGTCCCACAGGGTGACTGGAGATGGGCCAGGAGCCCCCTCACTCTCCAGCGTCCCAGTGTGGCACAGTAAGTTCCGCCATTAGAGAGGCTACCGGCCCTTTGATTGAAGGCTCCCCCTCCTCCTGGCCAGGTGCCTCTAAAGCAGCAGCTCTGCAGCTTGAACGTGCGTCCGAATCGCCCAAAGCCTGGGCGACACACTGCCGGCCCCTCCCTCAGAGCGTCTGTGCGCAGCTCCGGAGCAGCCTGGGAATGGGGGTTTCTAACAACTTCCCGCGGTGCTGGCACTGCCGGTCTAGGACCACATTTGAGGACTGCTGCTGTCAAATACAAACGCCCTTGAGAAAGGACACGATTCACTTGCCCTTGACAGGTTTATCTGCTCGTTCGCTCCTGTCTCAGTTGTTTCCTGCACCGTTGGCAGCATGTGTCTGTCGTAATCTTCCACCTCTGCCTTGACACTCTTCGTCGCAGGCCCCCGAATCACTGAGCAGCCCAAAAGCCCAGTGTCCGGGTGCAGGTACATCTCGCAAGTCCCCTGCTCCCCCAAACTGTGCCCCCTGCTGCGGGGTAGGGAGCAAAGGGCCGGGTGATCAGTGGGAAGCCAGGTCCCCGACTGCACTGACGCCGAGTGGCGGGTGGCGGGCAGGGAGCAGCAGGCTGCGTTGCTGAGGGTCTTGGCTGCTCCCCGAGCCTGCCCCTCCTCACCACCTCTGCCGCCCCCAGGAAAGGCTGGCCGTGGGTACGTTCCCCCAGGGCTCGAGGGGAGAGGAGAGGGCCCTGGGAGCTGGGAGGGCGGGCAGCACCTTTCACAGGAGGGGGAGGTGGGTGGGAACCAGGAAACAGCCCTGCTGGGGGCAGCATGCCTGTGAGTTGTTACTCAGTGGCCAACGCAAGGGTGTTACACTTTGGGACTTTATTCACATCCCCAGAAGGCCCTGTAGGAGGGGCGGGGCTGGCCACTCCCCACCACACACCCCCTTGTTCCATTCTTCTCTCCCCTGCTGGTGAAGGTGATGGCAGCCTTCTCCCTTCCACCCGCACGTCTATCTCTGTCAAGGGTAGAAAAAAAGAAAACGAGCTTTGCTACAGGAGGAAAGATTTAGGTTAGGTTAGCAGGAAGGATTTGGACATGAAGGGCTCCTTGTCCAGGCTTCAGTTTGCTCATCTGCCAAATGGGGCTATCATGCCTCCGTTGCGAGGACCGAATGAGGTCAAGAACCTCAGAAGATTGCTTTAAGCACATTACCCGTGTCAAGATTTGCTGCTCCCAGCCAATCCTGCTTCCCTGGGGGCGAGGGAGCTATCTATTTACAATCCCCCCACCTCACTGTCCGTCCCAGCCAGAAGCCTGCCTGCCCAGCCCTGTCCTAGCTGCCCAATGACCCAGAAGCCCCCAACTCTCCCCGGCCCAGCCCACTGCCCACTGGGTGCCTCGTCCCCATAACCAGCTTAGTGGCCCCCACGGGGATGGGGAAGCAGACCTGACTCTCTTTCCTCTTTCCTTTCTGTGGATGCAGCCGCCAGCCCGAGCAGCAGTGGCATGGGCAGCGCCAGCCCGGGCCTGAGCAGCGTGCCCCCTGGCCACCTCCTGCTGCCCCCCGACACGGCATCGAGGACAGGCTTGGAGAAGGCCCCAGCAGGGGCGGCGGGTCCCGAGAGACGGGACTGGAGCCCCAGCCCGCCTGCCACGCCTGAGCAGGGCCTGTCTGCCTTCTACCTCTCCTACTTTGACATGCTGTACCCTGAGGACAGCAGCTGGGCTGCCAAGGGCCCTGGGGCCAGCACTCGGGAGGAGCGGCCTGAGGAGCCTGAGCAGTGCCCGGTCATTGACAGCCAAGCCCCCGGGGGCAGCCTGGACTTGGTGCCAGGTGGGCTGAGCCTGGAGGAACACTCGCTGGAGCAGGTGCAGTCCATGGTGGTGGGCGAAGTGCTCAAGGACATCGAGACAGCCTGCAAACTGCTCAACATCACCGCAGGTGAGCCCTTGTCCCCACAACCACCTCCATAAGGGGGTCACAGACAGGGCTGGCCCCCTCTCGCTGGCGTGGGTTGAGGCACTGCTGGATGGTCTCTGGCCACGTCTAGCCAGCCCCAGGGATGCTGGCACTTCCGCACACACAGCCCATAACACACAGTAGCTGCGAGCCTGGGCTGGGAAGGTTTTGACCCATCTCTGTGCCCCAACCATGCCAGCCTACTGTCCCCACTTGGTAGGTGCCGGGTGACATGAATGCAAGCTCTATACCACCTTGCCCACCACCTCCCCTTGCACTCCTCTCCACTCTCCCCTCACTCACTCTGCTCCAGACACACCAGCCTCTTTGCCATTCCCATCACACTCACCACAGGACCTTTGCACCTGCCGCTCCTTCAGCCTAGAAGGCTCTTCCCCCAAATATCGGTTTGTCTCACCTCCCTCAGGTCTTGACTCCAGCGGCACCATCTCGATGAGGCCTTCCCTGAGCCCCGCACTGACATTGCTGCCCCGCCCCTACCTCCTGCCCCCTGGACTGCTTCCCCACAGCACCTCCTGGCGTCTGCCATGCTGCACACCTGCCTTACTTACCTTGTTCACTGTCTGCCTCCCCCCCAGAGAGTCCACTCCACAGGGCAAGGATGTCCATCTGTCTTGTGCGTCCACATGTCCCCTGTTCTTTGGGGAGCACTTTGAATATAACAGATGCTCAAAACATCGTGGTTGGATGACTCCAGCAAGAAGCCCTTCTTGAGATGCCAGGCCCTGTTCTAGGCGTTACAGGGAGGGAGACAGATCATAGATAAATACGTGTGTCACTGTCTGGTGGTGAGGAGGGCACATGCTGGGGCCGGGCACGTGTGTGTCTGCCAGGCCTGGGGCTGCGGCTCTGGAGCTGATGCTGCGGGCTGAGGGGCTGTGGGTCCCCTGTCCCTCCGTTGTCTCTCCGGCTTCAGGCAGGCCTGCCCCGTTTCCCCGCAGGCTTCGGGTGGGCGTGGGAGCATCCCCGTCTGGGCAGCTTCCACTGGGGGGAGGGGTCTTCACGCATCCCTCAGGCCTGCCCCCCCCCCCCGTCCATGTCCCCCGTTGGCGTCCCCACAGGAGGCAGCTCCTGCCAATGACTCAGTCCTCCGGTTCCCCGGTGCCCACGCCAGCCGCCCTGCGATGTTCTCCACACGCCTCTTTTCCCACCCTGGCTGGGGAGGGGTGTGCCCTCTGAACAATGGGGACAGAAACAAATTGCTTTGACCTCGGGGAGAAAAATGAGTTTATTAAATGAGGGCAGCCCATCCCGCGGGTCACCCAGCTGGAGCACTGGCTGAGACCACGCCGTTCACTTAGAGGCCCCACTGGGACCTACCCACCAGCCTGGCCCCCGCCTCTGTGCCCCGCCAGGCTCACTCCAGACCAGCGCCCCTCCCCTGGCCTCTGCCGCCTGTAGCTGCCCCACAACCACCCTGTTGTTCAACACGTGTGCGCGGAGCTGCTTTGCTCTGCAGCCAGCCCTTTGTTGGGTGTGGAACAAGCAGATGGAGCTCTCTGTGCCTCAGTTTCCTCACCTGTAATATAAGGCAGTGGGGGCAGTTGGGGCTGTAAGACTATTTCCTGGTTACGTTTTTCTCTGGTTCCTAGAGAGGTTTGCGGAGGGCAAGAGGTACCTGGGGGAGAAGCTCAGGTGTTTCTGGCTTAAGGTCACTGACCACTCCAGGGCTAGGGCCCCCCTGAAAGGTCCTTTGGAAGGGCTGCAGGGCTCTGGGAGGCCCCAAGGCCTGGGTGGGTTGGGGGTGCAGGTGCACCAGGCTACCCTGCCCTGAGCCAAGTTCGTTTTTAGGGTCCTGGCTCCTCCCTTTCATCCCCTTCTCTTCTGGGTCCCCAGCTCCACAAGTCCCCCAGGGCCCTGCCTGGGCCCGGCCCGTCCGTGCTCCAAGGAGCGAATGGCCCCAGGCCACGAGGTACCGTGGGTGCCCCACCACAGCAGGGAAGGCCACATTCGGGGCAGCGCCCTCGGGCAGCCCCTGAGCTGACGGGGTGTCCCTTGCTCAGACCCCGTGGACTGGAGCCCTGGCAACGTGCAGAAGTGGCTCCTGTGGACAGAGCACCAGTACCGGCTGCCCCCCGTGGGCAAGGCCTTCCAGGAGCTGGCGGGCAAGGAGCTGTGTGCCATGTCGGAAGAGCAGTTCCGCCAGCGCTCGCCCCTGGGCGGGGACGTGCTGCACGCCCACCTGGACATCTGGAAATCAGGTAGGACATGGCATGGGGGAGCAGCCCCTCAGGGCTCCAAGCCAGGGATACTGAGGGGGATGGCTAGGCCAGGATGCCAGCCGGGGAGTTGCCTCCCTTGGCCCCGACCCGGACTCTGTTCTGAACCTCAGCCCCCACTGCAGCTGCCTCCGGGATCCTGGTGAGCTCCCCAACCCCCTCCCCCCTCAAGGCCGCAGAAGGTAGGACAGAGCACAGCCAGGGCACAGGACGTCAGAGCCGAGGGCAGCCACTGATACTGGGAAGTCCTTTTTATCCTTTTAAAATTTTGTTCCTTTTGCTTTGTTTTTCATTAAAGAAGTAATGAGGCGTAAATGTGCATGTTAAAAAAAAGACCATGGTGAGTCCGGGCACGGTGGCTCAGGCCTGTAATCCTAGCAGTCTGAGAGACCCAGGGAGGAGGATGGCTTGAGCTCAGGAGTTCAAGACCAGCCTGAGCAAGAGCGAGACCCCTTTCTACTAAAAACAGAAAAATTAGCCGGGCATGGTGGCGCATGCCTGTTGTCCCACCTACTCAGGAGGCTGAGGCAGGAGGATGGCTTGAGCCCAGGAGTTTGAGGTTGCAGTGAGCTATGATGATGCCACTGCACTCTAGCCAGGATGACAGATTGAGACTCTGCCTTAAAACAAAACAAAACAAAACAAAAACAAACCAGAGTGAAAAACCATGAACGGTTTCTCCACCCCCTTTCCGACCCCAGCTTCCAGTCCTCCCTAGAGGCAACAGCTGTGACCAGTGTCTTGGGTGCCTCTCCAGGGAAAGTCTACCCACATTCAAGCAAATACATGTGTGTGTGGTTTTTACTCCTTTTTTAAATCAAATAGTACCCGCGTGTCCCGCTGCTCCGCGCTCAGCAATCCTGGCTCTTGCTCCCTCCCCAGCCGCCTGTATCTGGCGGCCTACTGGGCGCCACCATGTGCCCGGCGCATAGCCAGGCACTTTGGCGGGTGTGGTGCTCTCCCAGCGAGCTGGTCAGGGGCCCGAAATGCATAAGGGGACGGGGCCCAGTGCCCTGCCCCAGCCCAGGCCCCTTGTCAGGGGATGGTCGGTGCCAGTGGTGACTGCCTCCACGCCCCGCTGTGGCTGTCGGTGGGCGGTGGGCGAGGGCAGGGGAGAGCTGGAGGGGAGGAGAGCTTGGGGAGCGTGGCGGGCGGGGAGCCTGTTTCTATTATGCCAGGCACTGAGGGAGGTGCTGTGCAGAACTCGAAAGACCTGTGAGGGGCGTCCCGGCCCCATTTTACAGGTGAGGAGGCGGAGGCACAGAGAGCCTCGGAGGCCCCTTCCCGCTCTGACATCCTGAATCTTCTTCCAGGAAGCAGCTGCTTGTAAACAGCTTGCCTTCCCAGCTTGGCAGGAGGCCGAGGGGGCCACAGGGGAAGCCCCAGCCGCAGAGGGGCCCCTGCGGCCCCATGGTCCCACCCAAATGCCCTCCCTCCTGCACCCTCGGTCTCTCATTCGTCCCCAACCTCCTCTCCTTGCCCCGCAGCGGCCTGGATGAAAGAGCGGACGTCGCCTGGGGCCATCGACTACTGTGGTGAGCGGGGGAAGGGGCCGCGGGGGGTGGGGGGCGCGGGGGCTGCCATGCGGCAGCGGGGGCGCTCGGCTCCCACTCACCGCCCCTCCCTGGCCGCCAGCCTCCACCAGCGAGGAGAGCTGGGCCGACAGCGAGGTGGACTCGTCCTGCTCCGGGCAGCCCATCCACCTGTGGCAGTTCCTCAAGGAGCTGCTGCTCAAGCCCCACAGCTACGGCCGCTTCATTCGCTGGCTCAACAAGGAGAAGGGTGAGCGGGGGACGCCAGCAGGCCCCAGGCACGGGGGAGGTGGGGCAGGAGGAGAGGTGGGGCCGCCCCCACCTGTGCCCTGAGGGCCAAACATGCCACTCTCATGGGACCGCCCCGGTCTGTGTGCCGTGTGTGTCTACATCTGTCTCCTGGCCGGACGCTGTCACGTTGGGGACCCTCAGCGCCACACAGGGCCTGGAAGGTAGTAGGGGCTGAAAACTACTGGCTGAGAGTGGGACACAGTCTGCCCTGAAAACACCGTAGCTTCGCTGGAAGGACTAACGGTGTCCACCAGAAATACAGTGCGAGCTGCACATGTAATGTTAAAGTTTCTAGTAGCCACGTTAAAACATTTTAAAAAACAGGTGAATTAAATTTTAATTATACATTCATCTAATCCAATATTATAAATTATGACTTCAACATATAATTAATATGAAACATTATTAATGTTGATAATTATAATTAATTATAAATTATTTTACTAAGTCTTAGAAATCTAGTGTGTAATTTATACTTCTAACACATCTCAATTTAGGCTAAGCCACATTTCAAGTGTTTGAGAGTCACATGTGGCTAGTGGCTACTGTATTGGACAGTGCAGGACTTGGGGTGTGTGTGTGTGTGTGTGTGTGTGTGTGTGTGTGTGTGTGTTGGAAAAGGCTAAGAGCCAAGAAACCTGGGTCCTTCCTGCCATAATAGCTGTGGGTACCTGGACCTCAGTCTTCTTATCTGTAAAATGGGCTAGATTCATTCACCCGGCAGACCTTCATTGAACACCAACTCTGATTCCACACTCACTCAGCCAAGTTTACGGAGAATTCTAGTGTCCTGAAGGTTTGGGGAGGGCTCGGCAACACTCCAGCCTTGAGGGGCCTGCAGCGTGTGGGAGAAATAGCAGTGAAATGAGATGGTGTGTGGAGCATTTCAGGGCTCTGATGGGCTTATGGGGCAGGGAGGAGGGAATTAGCTGTGTCTGGTCCAGAAGGGCCCATGGAAGAGGGATAGGTAGATGGGGGTGGTGGAGGAGATGTTCCTACACAAGGTGGGATGGCCCCGGTGTGCATTTGGGACTGAGAGTGACAGTCCCTCGATGGAGTTCTAGAAACAGGGAGATCAGGGAGGGCCCTGTGGTCTGGAAGGCTTCCTGGAAGAGGCATGCCAGCCCGGCCTGGGCAGGAGGGTTTAGGGTGAGAATGGAGGGCGTTGGCGATGTAATCACTTGTCCCGAGGGGCACTCCCTCAGGTTCCGCTCTAAGCGTTTTCTGAAACAACTCGGCAACCCATGGTGGTCACGACAACCCTCTCTTACAGACAGAAAAAGGAGCCTCAGGCAGGCTCTAAAGGGAGCAAATGGCAGAGCCAGGACCCAAGCCCAGCTGGCCCGGCTCCAAATCCAGTCTCCTTCTGCCACCTCATATTTATTAATCGCGCCAGAAAGGGCTGCGTGGGCTGAAATGTCTGAGAATGGCAAAGAGGTCGTTTCAGGCTCGGAGCTACAAGGGCACAGGTGGCGGGTGTGAGGGCTGATCTTGCCAAATGAGCCGCGGGCACTGCCGGGAGCTGCGCAGGGCTTTGGATCGGGACGTGCAAACCGCACAGTGGGAACCGAGGCTGGCAAGGGCCAGGCCCACAGGGCCCCAAAGAACCCACTAGGTACACAGGCTGCCCCTGCACCAGGACGTTTGTGACTCCAGAGTATTCTCTACCATTTGTCGGGGCATGTGGCACTCGCTTTGCACGCTTTGCTTTAGCCCTCGCCGCGGCCATGGGAGTAGGTCCCCCAGCCGGCCCTGCCTGAGCAGAGGGCGCTCTTGGCACTGGCTCCCTCGGTTCCCAGGAGACCGACCTGATGGTCTGGGTCTTTCTCCTTCCTGCCACCCCACTTGCACCACTGGCTCTCTCCGGGCCCTCCTGCTCCCCCAGGCATCTTCAAAATCGAGGACTCCGCCCAGGTGGCCCGGCTCTGGGGCGTCCGCAAGAACCGTCCTGCCATGAACTACGACAAGCTGAGCCGCTCCATCCGCCAGTATTACAAGAAGGGCATCATCCGGAAGCCGGACATCTCGCAGCGCCTGGTCTACCAGTTCGTGCACCCCGTCTGAGGCTGCCGCAGGGCCCCGGCCCCCGCTGGCCTGCCCCGGCCTTGGCCGGACCCTGAGCTGGGGCGGAAAGGGGTAGTCAGCGGCATTCCGGAGTCAGGGTCAGGGAGGGAGCGGCCACCGCCCGCAGGGGTATAGGTAGGCTGTCTGGGGCCCGGGGACCCCAGGGTGGGGTGCTTCCGCCTCAGACCTGAATGCTCACATGCCCAGTCTTCTGGAGGGCGGAGGGAGGAAGGGCAGTTTCAGGTGTTCGCCGCTCTCTAGGGAAGGACCTCCCTCTGACAGCCTGTGACCCGGAATCGCCAGAGCAGAGCCTGCAGAAGGGCAGTGACTTGGCCAAGGCCACCTGCAGTCCAGGGCTCTCTCTGCTATGCCCCCCACCTCCCACTGTGCACCACGCCTGGCATGGTGCTAGGAGACATCTGCACCTTTGAGTTGGGGACCCAGGGTGCCTCCAGGAATGGATAATAAAGATATTAGAGAACCGACTCATCCCCAGTGTTTGTGCAGTGAATGGCACAGCCCGCAGGCCATCAATGGTCAAGAGTGGTTGTGGTCATAGGAGTCTGGGATGGTCAAGGGAGGCTTCCTGGAAGAGGCGGCATTCAGCCTAAAAGGAAAGAAATAATTGATTGGTAGAAGCATGTGGGAGAGAGGCAGTGAGTCCTCAAAGCCCAGGAGGGGCTAGAACAGCCAGCCCATCCTCCCCGCCCTGGTTTGGGCTGAGAGGAGGGAGGCAGGGCTGGAACTGAGGAGGGTCTACACATGGGACTGGAGAGGGGAAGGTATCCTCCGCATACTCTTGCTCTGCTGTGGAGCAGGGCTTTGTGCCTGGGGGTGGCCAGAGCCCTTGTCTCTGCTCAGCCAAGGGAAGGAGCTAGACCACACTGAAGGGCGTGGGAGGGGGCGGGCGCTTCAGTCCCCTGGTGGGGCACAGGCTTTGCAGCAAAGGGTGGGAGAGAGTTCAGCTCGTTCGCGGTTTCTCCTGAAGACCTCAGCGCCACCCGAGAAGCTGTGAGCCCAATGCGAGGGCTGCGATGGGCAGAGGGTGTGCGGCAGCGTCTGTGCGTGTGCTGGGGACACGGGACCCGCCGCTCACTCAGCTTCCTCACGCTTCCCTCACACTTGTTCGCCCAAGCGTGTCCTGCGGGCCTGCGATGTAGCAGGTACTTCCGCTGTTTTGTCACTGACCTTCCCAACAAAACTATGAGGTAGGGGTTACTCCCCCATTTTGCAGATGATGAAACTGAGGTTCAGGGTGGTTAAGTGACTTGCTCACGGTCACACAGCTGATTAACAGCAGAATCAGAAACTGCACCCACACCTGTCTCTCACCAGGGACAGGCCCTCTGCCCCGCCACGCCTCCCGCTTCCTGATCGGTCAGCACCTTCGCGCTCTCTAGCCCTCACCCTCTGAGGCCTGGCTTCCAGCCAGTGCCACCCTCACCACGAAGGGTTAAATGCTGTCTGCACTGCTGCCTCTGCCCCCAGCAATCTTATTGTCTTCAGAAGACCGTTTGTCCTGGCAGTGAGCAAACAGCACCTTGGCATCTGTTAGCTGGCGTTGGACTGGGAGGAGGAGAGGGCCCTGCCGCAGGCCTGCGCCTCGCTGGGCCCTGCCGTCTCCCACCCCTGGGAGGGGGCAGACTGGGACCCTGGCCAGAGCAGGCTCTGCTCTGCTGAACTGGTTTTGCCTCCAGCCAGCCGGCTGTCCCTGGAGCCACTTGCTTGTGCATCCCCAGCTGGGCCCAGGCTGGAAAGGCCTCAGATCTCAGGCAGGGGCTGGGCTGGAGGATGGGCAGGGGTGCAAAGCTGGGCCGCTCCCACCCGCAGACCCTTGGCAGGCGCCCCCCACCCAGTGACACCTCGTGAGCTGGTCACAGCAATCTGCGGACTCCTTTCCCTCTTCCACACACCTCCCTAGCAGAACCCCACCTGGCCCAGGTATTCCCCGGCCCCTCTCCACGGGAATCCGCTCCCAGAGCTCCCCATAACTAAATGTAACCGCCTGAGCACACAGGACAACACGACCTTCCATCTGTACTTGAACGTTCCTCGTCTGGCTGAAAGCAGGGCTGCAGATCGATGTGGGCCAGTAGGGGAGATGGGGTGGCGAATAGCTTCGGTCCCCCGCTTGACCTTCCTCCCTGCCCTGAGCACACCCTAGGGCTGGAGGAAATTTGCCTTGAGTAACGGGTTTGTGTCAGGGCCCTGCCAGGGCCAGAGGGGCCTCAGAGAGACCTCTCACCAGCTCCAGGGGAAGCTGAGTCCCCCAGGCTGAGTGGGGTGGGGACACAGTGAACAGATGGCAGGGCTGGGACTGAACCTGCCCTGCCCAGAGGAGATGCGCTGAGGCCGGGCAGCGGGAGCAGGAGAGCTGGGCCAGGCCTGGCGGAGCAGCCGAGGCCCACAGCCCTGTCCTGCCCACGCCCCTGAGAACTTCTCCCTCCCGGGGGTCCCACACAGAAACGTCTTCGGAGGCAGGATACAGGAAAGCTGCCGTCACAGCACGTGGAGCCCGGCACTGTGGACAACCAGGAACCACAGGCCTCAGCAGTCACCTGGGCCTCGGCAGTCACTGTTCTAAAAATCAAAACCTGTTTGAGGGCCACATTCACCCACGGGCCTCGCAGTCACTTTTGGAATTCTGTTTTAAAAATCAAAACCTATTTGGGGGCCACATTCACCCTTGAACCACGAGTTTGGGACCCTGAATGCCCCAGCTCTCCTGGTCAGGGCTGTCACAGTGCACCCAAACCTGAGGCCACAGCCCCAGGAGCCTCCAGTGTAACCCTCCCCAGGACAGATAGGACCAGGACGCCCGCCAGGTGAACGGACCGGCCCGCAGGCGCAGGACAGCCAGGACAGCACCCGGTTTTGCTCGAGCACCACCTCCCCACAGACATCCCAACCGCGAATGGTTCTCAGAAGGCTCGGAGACCCCCAGGACTAGGACACACAAGACTCCAGATGACAACGCCCAGCCAGGTTGACACAGTTCTGGGTTTTATCCACAGTTGTACAATCACAACTTATATATATATATTTGTATTTATATACCTTTAAATTACACAATCATGTACAAAACAGGTGCATTGCTGAGACCACAGCACTTTTCGGAGTTTCACAAGTGTCAGAACTAACGGAGTCAGGAAGCCTAGGGTGGTGGGTGGCGGGGTGGCCCTGTCTCCTCGCAGAGCCAGGCCACAGAATGATGGTTAACTGGGGACAAAACACATTATCGCCGAGCCCCACCAGGGCGGGCCCGTGCAGCATCGAGGGTGCGGGCGGGGGCTCAGGAGGTGGCTGCGGGCACAGCGAGGGGTGCGGCCCCACGCTCAGCGCTGAGTGCCCTGACAGGTGGGCGGGGCTCCCGGAGCTCAGGGACTTCCAGGTGGGAGACCCTCCCGCTCTGTGGTCCTGAGGAGCCTGGGGACCGAAGGAGGGTGGTCCTAAATGACCATGGAGGTGGTTGCTCAGAAGGGGTGGGGGTCCGAGCCCCTGCCCTGGCGTGGGCAGCTAGAGTGCTAAGAGGGACAGGCCTGGGGTGCAGCCAGGGCCACAGCCCCTCCCCAGTGCTGGGATGCCTCCGGCACAGGGAGGGGAGCCCAGGCCCTAAGGTGCAGATGTGCCGGGTAAGCGGTGATGGGCAGCGGTCCCAACCCCTGCTCCTGCCAGGGGAAAGCTAGGAGAGCTTTTGTTCTGGAGTTGGGCGGAGGGCAGGCTTCCAAAATCTTGCCCCAGGCCCTGAGGAGCCCAGCCTGGACACATCTCCAGCTGCAGCCAAGGCCCAGAGACCAGGCAGTGATAAGGACAGGGGTGCTGGTGGCAGGGGGTGAGGATTGCCTGTCCCTGGGCTGCCATCACCTCTGGCCCCGAGGGAAGCCTGCCCCAGTTTGGGCCCTGCCAGGGTCTCTCAGGATCCTCCATGCCCACGTGAAGGCCGGAGCCTTGAGGCCGGGGTCTTCCACTCCCTAACAGGGGGCTGCTGGGAGCAGCAGCCGGGAGCGAAGGGCTGAGGGCCGACGGAGGGCTGGGCTAGCGCGCTCTGTGCCTGGAGGCCCAGGAGGCCAGGAGGACAGGAGGGAGGAGGTGACTGCAGTCCAGAGGCCTAGCAGTGGCGTCCTCTGTAACAAGTCTCACCTGGGGCTGTAGGACTTCTCACCTCCTCACCCCCGAGGTCCGCAAGAGACATCTCTCCCAGCCACTCCCCCACCTCTTGGGGTCTTGTCCAGCGCTGGTCTGCTTCCCAAGCCCCCCAGCCAATCCTGTGGGAGAGGCTGGTACCTGGCACTCCGCACTGCTGCTGTTACCAACCAGACAGGCCTTTTGCCTCGACCCACCCCCAAGAGTCCTTTAACTGTGATCCGGGCTTGGAGAGATAGATAGAGGGGCTGCCGGCAGGGGGAATGTTGTTCTGGGGGCTGGGGGACAAGGAAGAAAGACAGGGTGACTATCCTGCTCCAGAGGGCGAGGGCGAGGGCGAGGGCGAGGGCTGCAGGCCTTCCTCTGATGGTCCCAGGCTGGAAGCTCCCACTGGCCCTGCACTGTCTTCCAGGCAGGCCCGGGAAAGGGAGAGGGCGGTTAGGCCGCGAGCCTTGCACAAGGCTTGGTCTCGTGGAGGCTCGTGTGAGCCCAGTGAGTCTACGGTTCTGGATGGACAGGGAGGGAAGGAAGGTGGGGGGCAAGATGCCCTCCTCCCCAGGAAACGGGAGGAGGCTGCTACTGTTGCTGGCTATGCTGTGGGTTTTGGGGTCCCCACCCCTGCCAAAGGACTGGTGAGAGGAGGAGGGTCTCTGCAAGTTACTGAGGGGTGTGGCTCTGAGGAAGAGCCCATGCCCAAGGTGCTGACCGCTGGAAAGGAGGGCCCAAACAGGGCCTCAGTCGCTCACATGGGCCTGGAGCTGGGAGGACTGGCACAGACACCCTCCTGTATCCCGGGGACACCATCACTTCCTCCAGCTCACCCCTCTTCATGTCTGGGGAGTCTAGGGACCCCTGGGAACCTCTATGGTGGAGGAGTGTGACCAGGATAGGCTAGGACTAGAAGGGCACTCCCTAGGGCAGAGTGGAAGACTAAAGACTGGGGGCCTCCCTTCGCGGGGTCTGGAGAGGAGGCCTTGAGAGTAGGGTGGTGGGAGGGGGCACAGGGCAGGGAAGAAGAGGTTAGGAAACCAGGCCCAGGGAGCGGGGCAGGCGCCGCAGCCTGGAGGGAGTGGGATGGGGATAAGGCAGGGTAGAGGGTCCAGGAGACGTCCCTCAAGGCTCAGGGGACTCTTTGGTGGAACCTGAAGAGCAGATGTTGTGATGAGGGGCTATGTCCTAAGACCCTCACCTGCCCTGGGGCCATCATTCCAAGCCCTACCACCCTGGCCTCCGGGTGGCCCTGCAAATGCTCTGTCTCTGTATTTTTTGTTTTGTTCTGTTTTGACTTTTAAAAAAATAAAAGCTTGATCGGAAAATATGTCTGGAACTCTATGGCGAGGGAAAGGAGATGAGAGTGGGAAGGGGGAGGCGGTGGGCAAGGAGTGAGGGGTTGTGGAGGGAGCTGGGCAGCTAGATGGCCTCCACGTAGTTAGCGGGGTAGAGGCCCAGCTGCCCGCTGTCCAGCCGCCCGCGGCACCAGCCCTGCTCATCCTCCTCACCCAGCTTGGTGAGCTCGTCTCCTGGAAGGGGCACACAGGGAGGGCATCAGACAGGGCAGCCCCTCTCTCAGCACACTCCCCGCTAGGTGAGCCCTCCAACGCCTTCCTCCCCATTAGTGCCCAAATGCTCCAACTCCCTTAGGTGCTCTTAGTACTGGCCACAGGCCCCACCCTCCCAGCCTGGGAGACCAGCCCCAGCCCCACCCCAACATCCACGTGCGCCCCTGGCACCGAGGTCCCGGCCCCAAGCCCAGGCCCCGCCCCTACCCTATGCTCAGGCCCTGACCCCGCCCCCAGCACCCAGTCGCCTGAGAGCTGGCCCCGCCCCCGCCAGGCCCCGCCCCATCCATTCTCCGCAAATCCTGGCGGGCCCTGTCCTCAGCCCCGCCCTGCACACCCAACCTGGCCGAGCCTCTCCCTGGCGCCCTCGCGTGGCCGCACCGCCGCCTCACCGGCCTTGAAGCTGAGCTCGTCCTGCTCCTGGCCGTCGTAGTCGTAGAGTGCCCGCACGCGCACTCCTTTGGCGTCGTCCTCGAAGGGGTTGGCACCCCCATTGGCCTCATTGCCCCCGAAGGGGTTCCCGCTCTCGTCGTCAGACCACTCTGTGGCGTAGGGCTGGCCTCTGTCGTAGCTGCTCACACTGAGATGCAGAGGGAGGACCCAGCTTGAAATCCCTCCCCGCCCTCCGCACCTTGTCCCCAAGGCTAACTTTCTCCTAACCTGGGCTCTGACCCCAAACTCTACCAAGGCTGGAGCAGGGATTGGCCGCACAGGAGGGGGTCTTGAGACAGTGGCCCTCATGATAATTCTTTAAACAGATGCGAGGCAGGGCCATTCGCATTATTATTCAGCTCTTGAAGGAGAGGGCACAGGAGACCCCAGAGACCATCTGAGCCTTGATCTGAGAGGGAAAGTACCACCTAATGGTTAAGAGCGAGGATCCCGGAGTCAGATCTCCTGGACATCATTCCCACGTGGAGATTTACTGACTATGTGACCTTGGGCAAGTTGCTTAACCTCTCTGGGTTTCAGTTTCTCCATCTGTAAAATGGGAATATTCGTACACTTGCCTAGAGTAATGGGATGCTTAAATACAGGAAAATGCCTTAAAAACAGGGCCATACACAGTGCGTGCTCTAGAAGGATCAGCTACCATCGTCTTTCAGAGGAGATGTGGTTGCTGCGATCTGACCATTTCTTGTCTCTGGAGGCAAAATTCAGCTGCCCCAGTGTGTGGATTCCTTTTGGCCCCAGGAATCTCCATGGAGGCACTCACCTGCCACGGTCCCCAGCCTGGGATGTGGACTCTACCACCCCAGTGGCATTGGTCAGCGTCACTCCCTCCGCCTTCTTGGGCTGTTTCTCCTTCTTGGCAGTGGTGTGAGGGAGGTCTGGGTTCCACTCCTGGTGGGGGCAGGGGAGCAGTCAGGCTCGGGGGCTGTACCCTGAGGACCTTTCCAGCCTTTCAGGCTCCCCTTCTCCAGCCCCACAAATCCTCACCTCAAACTGAGGCCAGTTCATGGGCATGCCAGGGCCACTGGTGCTGCGGAACCATCTGAGGTCCTCCTGGGCGTCAGCCCCCCGGATGGCCTGCTCCAGCTCGCGGTACACATGGATGTAGCTGTGCACAGGGAGATGGGGGAGGTGGAGGACACAGATTCGCCACGGCCCCTCTGCATCCTCGGTGAGGGACCAGAGCCCAGTCAAGGGACCAGAATGCTGGCCGTGCCCTCTAGGCAGGAGTCAGGTGGGCTTTGCAGGGAGCGGCTGCAGGCATGCCCAGTGAGCTCCCTTCTTCTCCACCTTAGCCACTCATCTATTCATCCCAGCACGTTTCTGGAGTCCCTAGTATGCGTCAGCTTGCGTCAGGTGGCCCCTGTATTAGAAGCCTCTTCCCCCTTGGCCTCTGCAGCTCTGCCCTCCCCTTCCTGGCACAGAGAGGCAGGGCCTGGGATGCCCTGCACCCATTACACCTTCCGCTGGCTGTGCCTGCGCGCTCCATGCCCACCATGCCCGGGTACCTGTTATTCTCAGCTAGGTTGAGGTGACGTTTGATGTCCAGCAGCACCTCCTTGAGGAAGACCAGCCGCTTTTCCTCAAACTGCTGGCACTGTTCAAACACCTGCTCCATGCCCTCCATGTACTGGGGTGTGGTCTTGCCCACATCTTCCAGCACCTTCTCGTACTTCTCCTGTGTCTGTGGGCACCGGGGTGGAGGGTGGGTGGGACCTAGCCAGGCCTGCGGCTCCCAGCCGCCACCCACTCCAGGGGCTCTCAGGCCCTCCCCCGTGCCCCCCACCCCTGGCCCGGCCGCACCTTCTGCACGTCCTGCTTGCACTTGTCCACTTTGTCCTGCAGCTTCTTTTGCTGCTCGGGTGTGACCGACTGCTCCGACTTGCTGTTCATCTCCCGCGTCATGGCCAGCTTCTCCTCTTTGCAGGCCAGGTGGTAGGCCTTCTTGGCTGCCTCCAGCTGTGGGGAGGGGCAACAGGGCAGGGCTCCCGCTAGTGAGCAGGAACAGACCTGGTCGCGCCAACTCCTCCCCCGGCCACTCCCCGGCAGCTGTGAGTGCATGTTCTTAAGAGGCAGGAGGGGTGCAGGCCCTGGCTCCAGGTATTCGGGAGCAGGGCCCCTCCATCTGTGCGGTGTCCCTGCGTGGCACTGCCTGGTCCCCTGCAGATACACTCCCGTCAGGCCGTGCAGTGCCACCCTGTCTGTGGATCCAGAGGGCAATGCGCCCTCCTGCCCCTGCCGGTATCCTTCCTGGGGACGATGCCCCTTTTTGCCCGTGGGTCTCTTTACCCATTGGGCACTGTCTACCCACGTGTGACTATTTCTTCCTGGAAGGCAGTGCTGCTCCCCTGTGGGCACAGTCCTGCAGGGCAGTGCCCTGCCCCCGCTATCCGTAGACACCCTCCCTGTGAGCCAGACTGCACTGGCTCTCTGAGCTCGGCCGCCCACCCTGCCCGTGCGTGGCCGCGCCCGCGGAGCACCTCCTTCATCTTCTTGGCCCAGGGCTTCTGGGCCTTGCGGAAGCCATCTTCTGCCTCCTTGGTTTCCTTGAAGCCACCCATGATCTGCTTGTGATAGGCGTCCTTCTGCCAGTTCTTGACCTTCTCCAGGGCCTCGTTCAGCAGGCTGTTCTTCACTTCCTGGTGCAGTTCGCTCACCTTGTCCGCCTCGGTCATCATGGCACCCCAGGCCCGCTCCAGGCTGCCGTACTGCGGGCCTGAGAGAACAGCAGTGGTCTTGGGGACCCTCATCAGCCCCTGCCCAGAGGCTTCCCTCTGCCCTCCTTCCCTGAGACTTTCCTCTTCCTTCCCATGGCAACAGAAACGCCCTCCTCTGCTCTCCGGATGTGTACTTCTATCCCTTTTCTAGCTGCCAACTCCAGGAAGCCTTCTCTGTCCGCAGCACCCTCTCCCACGTGCCCTGCGGCCCTCCCTGGCCTCTGCCTGCAGCTCCTGCCTCCGCACCTCCTCCCTGCCTCCCCCATCAGCGTCTGAGCCCCACAGGAGCAGCCTGGACCCCGTGAGCTCTCACAAGCCCAGCACAGAGCCAGGCACACAGTAGGCGCCCCAGGAATGTTAGCTGAAAGCAAAACTGAAGAACCAGCTGGCGACAGGTGCCAGGAGGCCACTGCGGACCAGCCATTCCACATCGCTTGTCGTCTGTGTACTGGCACCAACTTCACGCCAGGCAGTGGGCTGGGGGTACAGCCCCCGCCCCTGCCCTCCTGGGGTTTAGACTTTAGTGTAAGAAAACACTCACGGATATACGTAAACCCCACCTTGAAACTGTTCTAGATGAAAGGAATCTGGAGGCACGATAACTAGACGCAGTATGTGCCTCTGGATTGGATCTTGGACTGCACAATTTGCTATAGTAAAATTTGCATATGGGCTGTATTAAATGTCCCAATTTTGATAGCTGAATTACAGTTACATAAGTAAATGTTCTCATTCATAGGCGATACATGAAGAATTTAGAGATGAAGAGGGCTGATGGCTCCAATTTCCTCTTAACCGGTTCAGGAAAAAGCACGCGGACCAGTGGGGAGGCAGCGAGAAAACAGGGCACTGGCGACTCTGGGGGAAGGGTTTGTGGAAGCTCTCTCTACCACTGGTGCAACCTCCTCAAAGCTGAAATTATTTCAAAATAAGAAAAACTCTGTTTTGCTTTTTGTTTTTTTAATCTAACCTAAAGTTGTACAAAATAGAGCTGAACAGGGAGGCCTGGTGTGGTCTGGACAAGGCCTTGGGGCAAGCAGATGCAGGGCGCATGCACGCGCCTGGGGCTTCAGGGACTCAGACTGCGGGGGACCCTGCTTAGGACCTGGGGCTGTGCACAGGGTGGGCCTGGGGGTGCACCTTTCTCGATGAGCTGGCGCCAGCGCTTGGCCCAGTCGGTGAGCTGCTGTGCGTACGCCTTCTCGATCTTGGCGCGCTCCTGCACGCAGTTTATCAGATCGTTGCACAGACGGTGGCCGTCATCGATGCGCTTCACCGTCCGCTTGTAGTTCCCCACCTGGCGGCCAAGCAGCGAGCGAGCGACTCCCGCGGGCTCCCGGGCTCCCGGGCTCCCCGCCCCGCGCCCCGCCCCCGCCCCCGCCGCCGCGCATGGGGGCTCCCCACTCTCCAACTCTGGGAGGCTCCAGCATCCCGCATCGGACCCCATCTGCATGCACCCTCATCCCACTTTAAACATCACTACCTCACTGCCACAAAATGCAGAAGGATGTTTGTAAGTTGGACTTGGGCTAGAATGAATTATTCATTTTGTTCTTGTGGGCTAACTCCATTATATTTATACAGTCATGTAAGCGATGAGTTGAGCTGCAGCTTTTTGACATAATATTATGTTTTGCAGACATCTCATTAAACACTTATTAATTTAGGTTTGGCAGTTTTCGTTTTGGGTTTTGGGAGCCAATAGCAGTTTTTTCCCCCAAGTCTCAAATATTTCCAGAGGTTCCCAACATGCTGGCTTCTAGTCTTGCCTCCGCTCCCACGTCACGGTGGGGCTCCGGGAGCTCATTCCGCCTCTGTGTCCAGGGCTCTACCCCTGCCCACCTCACAGGGTTGGGGCGGGAGCAGCTCTGAAAGGCCGTGTAAACTGTAAAGTGCTGTGCCTGCCTGTGTGACGTGCTGGAGTCTGAGCCAGGGCCCCCCAGAGCATGGCTACAGCTGCCCGTTGGACACTGAGGACCTGGGAGGGGCCCAGGGGCTGGGGGGCGAGGCCTGAAGTCGTGGGGACTGGGGGTGTGGTGGGAGCCTGGGCCCGGGGAGCATGAGGCCTCACCTCCCAGAAGCTGTCCGTGGTCTCCTCCGGAGCCAGTGAGGCCTCGTCGTAGGAGCCGGACATGGCGCAGCGTGCGGGGACGGACAGGTGGCGCAGCAGTTAGCAGGCTCGGCTGCTCATGCGCTGGGAGGGCAGGAGAGAGATCCCTGGAGACAAGGGAAGTGCCCCCACATCCCAGGCCTGGGTCCCCAACCTGATGTGGCGATGAGGGCTCCATGGGACCAGGCTTGCACTGGGATGGGGGCTTCCTGTCCAGAGCCTAGCTCACCAGACCTAGGGTTACCCCAAGATTCACCCTGTAGCACCCTTGCACCCACCTCCCCATCTCCCTCCTCCACCTGCTCCCCCCACCCCACTCCATCCTCCAGCTCCCCCGGCATCTCTCAGGAGCCGGTCCCAGCCTCCAGAGCCCGCGGCAGCGTAACTATCTGCATGCTCCTGGACTCGCGGAGTTAAAAGTTAGGGCCACATGGTTGTGTGTGTGCCTTACAGAAATCTGGGCTTGGCTTATTAGACGCAAACAGCTCTGCGAAGCCAGACTTCTAGGCTCGCCTTTGTGCATGTCCGGCACATCCTCCCCAGGGGCTGGCAACCTGTAGAGCCCACGGGGGATTGATGAACCCTTCTGGCTTCCTGAGTCTGGCCCCTCAGATGGGGTCACTGGGGCCTGTGTGCTCCCCCCACTCCCGCCTGCTTTCCCCTCAGCACTACCCACCCTGACCCAGCCGGATCCGTGCACCAGGCCCCAAACCCTCCCCCGGTTCCCCAACCCCTGGCCGCAAAACGATGCAGAATCCCTGGTCTCAGCCCCTAGAACTTCCAGCCCCCACCTGGAGCCGGGACCCAAGCTCCCCAGGAAGCTGGCAGCCGGCCCCTCTCCCTCCAGCCCAGCCAGGCACCTCCTCAGTCATCTGAGCTCAGGGCCCCAGTAAATGCCCTTCTGGCTGTCCTCGCTCCGAGCCTCAAAAGCCCCCATTAGCTGCTGACAAGTCTCCTGAGAGCCTCAGACGCGTGGCTTCCTGGGCCACAGGTCAGACCACCACGATCTGTGTGAGTGTCTGGGGCGGCTGTGTCCGCCCTGGATCTGTCGGCAGGCATCACACTTGTCCCATCTAGGCCATGTGCTGCCCCAGGGCCGGGGGTGAGGCACTCCCCTCCTCCCCTCCCCCAGCCAGGCCTCGCTGCCACCGCAGGCAGGAATGGCAGAGCAGTCAGGAGGCGGGACTCAGAGGGCCAGGGGCCTGGTTTTCAAAGAGGCAGCGGAGTCCAGGCCAGGCCTGAGCCCATTGTGAGCTGCCAGCCTCTGCCTGGCCCTGGGGGACGCCTCCCTGCCTCCGCACTGCAGCCCCCAGGACTGTGAACCCTGGCTGGTGAGGACACGCAGAGAGGGCCGGCCTGCGCAGGATTCAGCCCAACCCGACCCCTGCCCTCACCAGCAGCTGCCTCTCAGGCTCAGAGCAGGGGTGCCAGCACATGGGTCCCTGGTCAAGGATGTCCCGCCCCCTTCTGGCCTCAGTCTCCCGATGTGCTCTTTTCCCAGTAATAACCTAGCACTGCCTCCCTGCACTCCTCAGGTACCTGAACATGTTTCGTTCCCTCCCTTTTAGCAACACCTCGGACAAACGGACAAACGTGCCCATAAACTCATGCCCAGTGGGGGTGGGTGAGAGGGAAGGAGGCTACATTTCAAGGGACAAAGAAATGAGTCTTTGAATTCTTCTCTTCTTAACTGGGCACTTTTCACTTATAAAGCAGAGCCTGCTTCATAAAGAACATTTTAACGTCAGACACAGAGAAACAAAAAGCAGAGGTGTTCGATGAAGCCCCTTCAGCCAGGCCAGGCAAGTGTCCCTGGGATCACAGCCCCTTCTAGAACCCTCGAATTCGCACAGAAAGAACTCCGCTCTGTGGGACCCCCCACAACGTGCGGGTGTCAGGGGGCTGGTGGGGGGCATTCCATCATAGGAACGAAGGTGGAACCCCAGCCACGCGTCCCTCAGCCACGCAGACGGGAAGTGACCTGGTCCGCTGCGAGCGTGTGAAGTAACGGATGTGCGAATGGCGTGCGCACCTTCACCCAGCAACAGCGCTCCTGGGAACGCACCTTCCAGCCAGCTGCGCGAACTGAGTGACACCGACGGCGGTCATCACGCATCCGAGCAAAAGGCTGGGAACGGCCCAAACCCGTCCACGGGGGACTAGTTCAGTGAACCGGGGTGCAGGTCTGCAGCGGACGCCCGGGTCCTGAATGGAAACGCCCCCAGACCACGTCGCCAAGGCAAACTGAGCACGGCGAAGAACAGCATGGAAAGAATACAAGCAGGGAGTGTTTCTGGAACACCACGAAAGGAGCCGGTAATGGCGACTGCCTTGGGGAACTGGATGGCTCGGGGACAGGGTGCGAGGGACATTTTCCCTGTGGGCCCTTTTGTGCCCTTTTCGTTTGCCTTGGGTGCTCGAGTTGCATACTTTTTAACCCTCCTGCCTGTGTCGGGGAGAGAGCTAAGAGCATGGAGGGAGGGGACAGTGCGGCTGAGACCTGGAATGTCAGGGCAGAACGCCTGAGGGCCACTCTCCATCCTGTCCAGACAAGGAGGCCAGGCCGAGGGCAGGTGAGACTTGCTAGGGGACACCCTTGGTGTCGGCGGGTAATGGGTCTCCCTGGCTCCTAGCTGAGGTAGCATGGGTAGCAGAAATAGCTCCAACCTTGGGGTCCCTGTTCCAACACCAATCTGCTGTGTGACTGTGGGCAATTCACATGGCCTCTCTGGGCCTTCCTATGAAATGCGGGTGGTGCGCCCCATCTTAAAGATTAGATGAGATGGAGAGTGTCCAGCCCACAGCACACTCCAGGCACTTGCCACTCCAGCCGAGGGGGGTGGGCTCAGGAAGGTCAGGCAGGGTCAAGGAGAGGCCAGGAGGCCGCGTGTGAGCCCCGAGTACCGCATGGCCAGACACACCATCCGGCTCTGCCCTTGCCTCCCCCAAACTGGCCTCACAGCTCCGCCCTGGGGGCAGACAGGAGGCCCAACGCTGGATAAATGCCACGTCCTTGCTGAAGGGCAGTCATTGCCTGCCATCACTGCATGGGCTGCACCCCTCGGTCAGAAAGGGATGTGGCCGCGCCTGGCACTCCCCATGGGCAAGCGCCGTAGGCTCTTAGCCTTGCTCAGCCCTGCAAAGGGGCATGAGGCCCGTCTGATTTCTCTCGCCGGAGGTTGTGAGGCTACCTTGGCCCTGAAAGCCCTTGACTGTTAATAATGACAGCTGGCATTTATTGCGCACACACTGCTCACATGTCTCATCCGATCCTCACCACAACCCTGCAAGGCAGGTCCTGCCGTCACCTCCACCTTGTAGCTGAAAACCCAGAGGCTTGGGGACGTGGCTGGGACAGAGCTTGTCCAGGTGCCTCGGGGAGTGAGCGAGGGCAGTAGGACAGGAGCCCAGCGTCACAAGGTACCCATTGCTCCTGCATTTAAGTTTCTAACAGTGATGATGATGGCCAGAGGGACCAAGGGCGACCTCTGCCCTCCACGCTGCGCAAAGCAGCCATGAGAGGTAGGAATTATTATCAATGTCACCCCGTTTGCAAATGAGGAAACAGTTATGGAGTCGCAAAGTAACCTGCCAAAGGTAGCCCAGAGTGATGGTTAACTTGAAGTGTCGGCTTGAGTGGATTAAGGGACCCCCAGGTAGCTGGGAAACCATTATTTCTGGGTGTGTCTGTGCGGGCGTTTCTGGATGGGGCTGGCATTTGAATCATGGACTGAGTATGGGAGATCTGCCCTCGGCCAACGTGGGCAGGCGCCATCCACTCGGCTGGGGCCCGGATAAAATGAAAAGGCAGAGGAAAGGTGAGTTCCTGTGTGTGCACGCACTCGCGTGTGCTCTCTCTCTCTCCCCACAAACACACTCTTCTGGAGCTGGAACACCCTTTTTCTCCTGCCCTCGGACATGAGAACTCCAGGTGCTGGCTCTGGGACTGGCCCCAGTGGGCCCTGGTTCTGAGGCCTTCGCGCTTGGACTAAGCCGCGTCCCCTGGGTCTCCGTGGCCTGCCGTGGGACTCCCAGCCTCCATACCCATGTGAGCCAATTTCCCTAACAAATCTCCTCCCATCCGTCTATCCGTCCTCAGACCATCCTCCTGGGCATGTCTCTCTCAGCTAGGGGAATGTGCAGCTGGGACTTGAACCCAGTACCACCCAGGCGCGGACTCCTCGCCACTGCACGTGTACATAAAGTGGCGCTGACGCTGATGATGGCCATCACTAGCTGTCTTGCTCAGTGCCCGCCGTGTGCCACTGCTCTGGCTGCTTTATGTGCTTCATCTTCGCTCACTAATGGGGAAACCGAAGCATGGGCGATTACATGATGCACCCAGGGCTCCCAGACGGTCAGTGGTGGAGCTGGGATTCAGTGCTCTCTCCAGCTGCGGCCACTGCACTGGTCCCCTCCCAGCCTCACTCCCCGGGACCCCCCAGAGGCCAGGAGGAAGCACGAGGCGGGGAAGGCGGGAAGAGGGGAGGGCGTCAAGCTTCCCTGAGCCCTTGCTTGTGCCAGGCCCCCGCCCAGCGCCTCGTCCATCCTCACACAGTCCTCAGAGGGGGCCTGGCTGCTGCTGCTTCTCATCCAGAGGAGACCGAGGCTCAGAGAGGTAAGCCAAGGTCGCACAGCCAAGGGGTGGCGGCGTGAGGACCTGCCCGGGGATGAGCGCGGTGCAGAGTGGGATCACAGACTGTGGAACCAGACACCTGGCTCACATCCCGGCGCTGCTATGTGTGGACTGTGGGACCCTGAGTGGGTCATTTCCTCTTCCTGGGCCTCAGCTTCCTCCTCTGCACAATGGGCTGCTGCAAGGATTGAATGGAGCACTAGACCTCAGGGGCCAGACCGTGCCTGGCACCCAGTGCGCTCCCCACAGGTGGCCCTCAACATTCATTTGCCGCCACTGCTGCTGGGAGTGGGCGGTGTCCCGTCTCAGGGCGGGCCCTCTTTTTGTGGAGCCAGGGAAGGGGCCTTGCCTTCCTTGCCCATGAGGACGCAGTAGCCCACGGCGTGCAGAATGGGGGGCACGGGCTCCACCGCCTACCACCATGGGGCCCCGGCCGGGTCCTGTAACAGGGGTCTTGGTTTCCCACCTTGCCTGATGCGGTTAGGCAGAAAGGTGCCCCTCCTCAGGCTCCAGGCCTCCTCTCACAGCGGCCTCTAAGAGACCCTGGAGGGCTGGGGCCTTGGCCGTGTTCCCTCCACCCCTGGCTGCCGAAGGGCCAGAGGAGCAAAGGGCGTGAGCGGAGAGGGCAGATCCTGACCCCGGGCAGGTCCTGAGCTCTACCTCCCCGTCCCTGGGAGTCTGGCCCCTTCCCCGCCCCCCTTACATGCAGCTTCTTTTCCGCCCCGGCACCCGCTTCTCCCTGTTCTCCCTGTTCTATTCTCCACACCCCTTGTCACCGGCGGACGTGCTCTGGACGTCACGGCATCCGTCACACTTAGCGTCTTCCTCCCCCATGGAATGTCAAACTCGGGCCGATCAGCGATTTTTATCCGTCTGGTTCTCTGCTATCTTCCCAGCGTCCAGAGCCTGGCACACGGCGAGTGCGCGACACGCTTTGATGGAATGCGTGAATGAGTGCCAAGGGCCTTCCGCAACGTTCACTCCATAAATAGCAGAAACAGTGAATTCTGAAGCCCAGAGCCAAAAGCAGTTACTTGCACACAGTAGGTGCTCAATAAATGTCAATGATGGTGGCACAACCAAGAGCCAGAGTCCCACAGGAGGGGGTTCCCGAATCCCATTTGTCCTCTGTTTCTGGCCCCCTGCTGCTCCTGGCCTGCCCTTGTCCCTCTCGGCTGCGGCCAGGCTCAGTTCCCGGGTCTCTTCCCTCGAGCTCTGCCCCAGCATGGCGCCCTCCCTCCTCAGGGACCCTAGGCACACGGACGCGACAGCTCTCCTTACTCACTCTCCACTCCCCTTTGTATCAACTGCAACACCCATTTTTGAGCATCTACTGTGTGCCGGCCTCTCCATACACATTCTCTCTAATCTTCACAACCCACTGGGACGGGCAGTGACTTCCCTGTCTTCTCAGAGAAGTTAAATAACTTGTCCAAGGTCACAGAGCAGGGAAGAGACAGAGCGGGTTTCACGCCCAGGGGTGAGTCCCTCCCCTGTCCCTCCTCCCAGCCCTCCTGGCCTCAGGCCTTCTCCCCAGGGACAGGTTCAGCTCAAAGCTGGGTGGGCTGGGGGAAGCCAGAGCTGCCGCCCCTCCCCTGGGGCCTCGGGGCCCACGAACATTCCCAGCAGCTCCCCTGCCCTCACCTCACCCAGAGAGGGACACGAGGTCTCACCGCACCTGACTTGGGGCCACACAAGGACTCTGACCAGTTGTGCTGGGGCTTCCAATGCAGCAGGGAGGATTCGGGTTAGCTGTGAGGTGCTGCCCTTCCGCTGCCCCCTGAGGGTGTGCCCACGAGGGGCGCATGCCGCCCTCCCACCCCTCACCTCTCCCCGCAAACACCCTGCTTCCCTTCAAGGGCCAACTC
>CAUYSK010070886.1:0-17811 GCA_963575035.1 Avahi laniger
TCCTGCCTCAGCCTCCCGAGTAGCTGGGACTACAGGCATGCGCCACCATGCCCGGCTAACTTTTTCTATATATTTTTAGTTGTCCAATTAATTTCTTTCTATTTTTAGTAGAGACGGGGTCTCGCTCTTGCTCAGGCTGGTTTTGAACTCCTGAGCTCAAACAATCCGCCCACCTCGGCCTCACAGGTGTGAGCCACTGCGCCTGGCCAGATGCAAAGTTTTAACACTGAAAAATTCCCCAATCTTTCTACCATTAATATTGACTGGCACTTTCTACCAATGCTTAAAATACACATGTAGCTTCCCCCATCCCTGGGCATCCTGCCACCTGCAGACGCAAGCCCCACTGTGAGCAGCTCCACAGCCCCTGCACCTGCGGACCCCCTTAGCTTAAGTTCTTCCAACGGGCAGTTCTTAGGAAAAGATGCCCGACTTTGTTTATGAGAGAGGTATTCATTCAAAGTAAGGCATGTTTTCGCCAGGTAGGAAAAAACTAAACCAATAAAAACACAGTTGATGAGGGTGTGGGAAATTGATCCGGATTTCAGATCTATGTTCCCCTCACCACAGCAATACCAACAAGACATTGCTAAGTGCACAGCGACAGCACATGGCAGGAAAGTCACATCGATACTCTGGCACGCAGGCAGCTGCTCGTGAACCAGGCTGCGTGTGCAAGCAGGAGATGCCCACAGAGGAAGCAGCAGGGAGCACATAGCAGAGCACAAAGTCACTGCCTGTGAAGACGACCCTTGTAAACGCACAGAAGCCACTGGAAGCAAGAGATGCTGAGCGGGTGGGCCGGGACGGAGCAGGGGCTTGCGCTTCCCTGACTCACACCCTCTGGGCTATTTGAAGGTCTAACTAGTAACACTTGGTGATTAAAATAAATGTTACGTGATCTGAGCATCTCCAAAAGCTCTTAAGTTTTACACTTCAATATTCCAGTCAGATCGGAAGACAGAAAAATAAGCAAAGTGACAATCCTCCTTCCTGATAAAACGTGGGTAATGGCCTCTGTCCTTTGGTGGGTGATCTAGAATGCTACCCAACAGCAGTATAACACGAGCTGCCAATCTCTTCTAAACATTTCAAGTAGCCACAGTAAAACAAAACATGAAATTAATTGTAGTGCTTTATTAAACTATTATGTCTAAAATATCATTTCAACATGTAAACGGTGCTTATAACAATGATACTTTAAATTTTTTTGTATTGTTTTCAAAGCCCAATGTGGTTTTGATTCTTAATTTGGACACATCTCAATTTGGATGTTAAATTTTCACCAGAACATTGTTTCTTAAGACTTTTTTGTTTTTAGAGACAAGGTCCCACTGGTTCCCAGGCTGGAGTGCAGTGGTGCCCTCACAGCTCACTGCAGCCTAGCACTCCTGGGCTCAAGCGATCTTCCCATCTCAGCCTCCCAAAGTGCTGGGATTACCAGTGTGCGCCACTGCACTCCGCCAAGACTTTCTTTTAAAAAAGAAAAATTAAAAAAATTTTCATCAGAACACCTAATCTGTTATTAGGTTTCACAAAGTTTACAGTTGACAAAATAGATTCACATAGCCAAGTTCCTCACATCTTTAGAAGTTTTCTAAATACTGAATTGAGCTGTTAGTTTTTAAACTTAAGATCAATTCAGTTGTGCTGGCTACATTCCAAGTGCTCCACGGCCCACGTGACTAGTGGCTGCCGTATGGTAGAGCGGAGATGCAGAAAAGTGGTTTGTGTAGGGGTGTTCCCAGACCAGGAGCAGCAGCTGGGAGTTGTAAGTGCAAATTCTCGTTCTCCCCCAGACTACAGAATCAGTAACTCTGGATTGGGGCCCAGCACTCTGTGGAGCAGCCCTTGAGGTGTTTGGATGCACACTGAGACTTCAGGACTACTGGCCTAGAGCAAACATCAATGGCCCCTTACACACACCTGCATGGGACAGCCCACTTCACACCGAGGCTGCACGGCACGGCCTGTCGCTCCTCAGCCAGGACGCTGCACGCTGTGCTGGGTACTGCAGGCAGTTGTTACACATGCACGGTATTTGTGTTTCCAAACATACCTAAACATACAAAAGGTATAGTACCACTGGATAGGAGGAACAGTTCTGGTGTTCTGTAGCACTGTAGGGCAATTAATTTATTGTACATTTTCAAATAGCAGAGTGGATTTTGAATGTTCCCAACACAAGGAAATGATAAATGTTTGTGGTGACAGATTTGATAATTACCCTTATTTGATCACTGTGTTTTATACATGTATATCATACTGTATAAATAAATACGTGCAATTATGGCAATGCAAGTAAAATAAACATAAATAAAAGCAAAAAGTAAGTTTGTGTCAGGTTAAGATAAAAAGGTATAGTAAAACACAGCATTATATGGGACCACCGTCTCGTACATGCAGCCTGTCATGGACTGAAACATTGTCAAACGGCATGAACGTAGTTCTGACCACCTATTTGTAGAATGGAAATTGAATACAATCCCTTTTTATTTTGAAGCTATGAAACCAGGGAAAAGAGGATGTAACTGCTCGGATTTCTGTCGGTCCAGGCACAGTGAGCTGTCCCACCGGGATATCCAGAACGTGTAGCTGGGTTACCAGGATGGATCTTGGATGGCATCTCGTTTCACCTTATTTCCTGACACTCAAGGTCCCAAGAAATGAGAACATTTTTTTTTTGCACTGAGTTTTAATTGGAAACATTAAAAAGTTTAATGACTCACAATGAATTATGAACCTTTGATAATTAACTTGTACTTTTATAAGGCATTTATTCTTCATTATTTAGGTATACCTGAAAGAAACAACATACCTGTGTTTTCTGTGCCCCACTTCAGAGGAAGATTATGAAGAGAGGGTCTAAATTACTTATAAGTCAAAACCCACCTGGGTTAGAAATGAAATATAAAGGCTGGGTGCAGTGGCTCACGCCTGTAATCCCAGCACTCTGGGAGGATCGCTTGATCTCAGGAGTTCCAGACCAGCTTGAGCAAGAGCGAGACCCGGTCTCTATAAAAAACAGAAAAATTGGCCAGGCGTGGTGGTGATGCCTGTAGTCCCAGCTACTCGGGAGGCTGAGGCAAGAGGATGGCTTGAGCCCAGAAGTTTAAGGTTGCAGTGAGCTATGCTGACACCACTGCACTCTACCCAGGGTGACAGAATGAGATTGTCTCAAAAAAACAAACAAAAAAAGAAATATAAAGAGAACTAAAGCTCTACTCAGCTGCTGTAAAAGCAGAGGTGGTTTTAGCTCATATTTTGGGTATGAAACAATTTAGCTCCTATCACTGGAAACAAAAGCAGGTGCTGATCGTGAAAACCCCAATTATTTTTAGCCTCAATTTTCCTCTCCCCTGGCTTCTTGTCTTCTGTGCCTGAGTCTTGAACAGGTGCCACGTGAGAGGATGTCAACAATAGATGGGCCAGAAGTGTCAGCAAACATGAAAAGGCAAATCCGGCCACAACTATACACATTCCACCCACGTAGATGTTGATAAATCCAGATATTGCAGAAAAACAAATTCCCTGAAACTCCTGTCCGGCTAGCTTCCAGCCTTGTAGTCCACCCGTGTGGGCAGCGAGCTCAGGTGCTCCAGCACGATGGCAGAGGCGGGCAGTAGAGCACAGGCAGCAGGCCTCGGGGCAAGGGCAACTGAGGCTCAGTGACGGTAGAGGCCAGGGTCTGCTGTGTCGCCTGGCTGGCCTGCCAAGCCTGGAAGTGCAATCAGAACACTCTCAATGTGTCATCAAGGCTGTCACTATAAACCTAACACTAGTGTTGATGTCCATGTTCCTGTGAGTTCATTACTTCAAGTCATGGCCACGAAGCATGTACTTACTTGCGCATCCCATAAACCCAGGACTGTGGGCACACACCCAGCTTACAACTGCTCCACCCCCTTCTATTGGGTTTGCTGCTCTCCAAACCTGTAAAACCCAGCCCCCGTAACCTCCAGCACTGGAGGATGCCCTCTTCCTGCTATTGTAGTTTTAAGTCACTTCTGAAGTTTCTACTACTCCAACACCAGAGCTTTGTCTTCAACAGGTGGCATTTTGTGACTTTCTTCTTAGTGTTGAAATCACGTCCAGGTACATATGAACTGTCTCGAAGGCTAGCTTCTTACTGACAATCATGCCTATTTTAAGAAGTCAGAGGTGGCAAGGTCAACAACCAGCAGTCCTGCCAAACACCTTTCCACAGGGTGGAGTCCAGGCCCCTCGGAGCCAGGGATGCTTGCATGGCTGTGCTCTCAGGGACCGTGGGTGGAAGACTGCAGGCCCCTCTCGACAGGGACCCTTAGCAAGGCAGGTGCTCAGACCACATCATTACAGAAGCCACAGGAAAATGAGCTACAAACAGCTGTCTGGTGTTTTATAGAAACTTCCAGAAAACCAGGTCCTCGACTGACTCAGCACAGGGCAGAGTTGTCCTCTGATCTGGCTCGCTCTGATCCTCTGCTCTGTAAGCCACTTTATTTTACTGGTACAATAACTTAACCCACCTTGGAACATAATATCTTTCGAATTGTTTATTTTGCCAAATCATGTGTATATTTCACTGGAAAAGTTTTGATAAAGTTTTAGACTAGTGGCTCACATCTGTAATCCCAGCACTCTGGGAGGAAGAGGCAGAGGATCGCTTGAGCTCAGGAGTTAAGAGATCAGCCTGAGCAAGAGCAAGATGCTGTCTCTCTAAAAATAGAAAAAATTAGCCAGATGTGGTGGTGCACACCTGTAGTCCCAGCTACCCAGGAGGCTGAGGCGGGAGGGTTGCTTGAGCCCAGGAGTTTGAGGTTGCAGTGAACTATGATGACGTCACTGCACTCCAGCCTGAGTGACAGAGTGAGACTCTCTCTCAAAAAAAAAAAAAAAAAAAAAAAAAAAAGAGTTGCAGACTGTTTGCCATGAGAAGTATGAAGGTACCAGAGCACAGAAGCTATCTACAAAGTTGAGATGACCCATAGCCAGCTGAAGTGTCAGCTTGGACAGAGAAGTCATGTCATCGCTTTACTTTCCACCTAAAAGAATAGTTTTTTAGGTTTGTCTTGATTACCTATTAGTAATTGATCAACATCAGGGTATTACAGAGAAAATGAGCTGCTTCAGAACCCAACTACAAATGTTACTGTTCAATAAGACCTCGTGCTGGAACAAGCAGCATTTGTAATGTGGGGTTCCAGCCCTGTGTCACCTGTCCTCATGACGAAACAAGTTGCTGATTGACTGCACAACGACCTTTTAGTATTCCCTACTGGGACGAAGAGCTGCTGTAGCAAATGTAAGAGTGACCATGTTCACACGTGCCACTTGGACAGTACCTGAGCTGCTGGGACGGCCCACTGGGAGACGGGGTGTTTAGAGGGCCTGATGGCTTAGATTCAGCAGCTCTCACTGATGGCACCTGGGGGGGTGGGGGGTCAGATGGTGTCCACTCAGCCCCTGCACGAGGTTACAAAAACCCCACGTAGATGTGTGCAGTTACGCCTCAGCCTGGCTCGCGGAGAAGATAAGAAATAATCAAAGACAAGTGGAAAGTAACTTACGTTTCCATTTTTATTCAACAGCAAGTTTAGGGCAATGCTTCTACTGATTTGACAATACCAGTGGTAGGGGTTGAATCAAACCCCCTCCCCCCCAACCAAAAATATGCTGGAACCCTGACCCCAGTCTTCACAATGTGACCCTATCTGGAGATGGGTTCTCTACAGAGGTGAGAGGTCACCAGCATGGACTACAGAACTGGTGTCCTTTAAAGGGAACTCAGAACACAGGCACATGGCAGACCACATGAAAAGGCAGGCAAATCATGTCTACACATCAAGAACACTAGAGATTGCCAGAAAACCACAGAAGCTGGAGAGAGACATGGAGCAGACTCTGTCTCAAACCCCAGAAGCCAACTTGCCGATACCCTGGCCTTGAATTTGCAGCCTCCAGAACTGAGAATCGATTTCCGTTTAAGCCACCCAGCCTCTACTGAAAATAGAAAGAAATTAGTCGGACAACTAAAAATATATATAGAAAAAATTAGCCGGGCATGGTGGCGCATGCCTGCAGTCCCAGCTACTCGGGAGGCTGAGGCAGGAGGATCGCTTTGAGCCCAGGAGTCTGAGGTTGCTATGAGCTAGGCTGACGCCACAGCACTCTAGCCCGGGCAATAGAGTGAGACTCTGTCTCAAAAACAAACAAACAAAGCCATCCAGTTTGTAGTATTTTACAGTACCCACAGAAAACTAATGCAACTAGAATCCAACTTTAATTTTGTTATATTCACCCAACTCTAACAGCAAATATGTAAGATCCAACACTCAGTATGGAGCAAGGCTCTAGGTCGCTCCACTCCCCACCTTAGAGGTTACACGGGTTCCACTCATGTTACTGTGTGTTCAAGCCAGCCCACGCGTGGCTGGGAGTCTCTTCTCACCCAGATTTGCTGGTGGGGCAGTTTCCGTGTGCAGCTGTGGTCCAGGGGATGTCTGTGCTGGATACAGAAATTGCCACGACACTGGTCACAGGCCACCTGCAACATCTCTTTTTTCTTGCATCCCTCTTTTGAGCACCGGTATGTAAAAATCTGAGAAAGCAAAGTTATTTCAATAAGCAATTCTTTAAAAAGCTCAATAAAACTATTCATTTTAAAATTAGAAACAGCTTTTATCTACACGGAATAAAGATGTCACATTTCATTCAACCATCCAGTGTCAGGTAAAGAGATGAACACTAAGGAGGCAGAAAGGCTTTACAAGTGGCAAATAAATACACAGGCAGCATTTAAGCTGGGGATTCATGTCAAGATGGACCAGAACTGTTCCCAAGAGACGAGAGACAACAGGGGCGTCAGGACCTGGGAGGGAAGGCAGCCATGCAAGGGTGTGATGAGCACAGCTCCACAGGGCAACTGGCTCCGGCGGGCTCTGGGCAGTGGGGCTTGCTCCCGTCAGTGGAATATCTACATCCCCCAAACCCACTAGTCATTTTCTTTGGGTGGGGGCAGGTGGTGATATAACTTCCCAGGCACTTGCACCTCCCAGGCGGCGAGCAACACGGGGAGCGTGTCCAGCAGCCTGAGGGCAGCCCTGCGGCAAGGCAGGTGAGCAGGGCTGTCGTGAGTAGCCATGCAGGAGCCTGTCCAAGTGTAAAGCGCAGGGATGAGGGGGTATGGGCAGAACACGATGTCTGGCAAGAGGAACACGAAGGAGGGTGCACCTACACCAGGGTGGGCAGGCAAGAAGGACCTGGCGGCTCGGGGTGGAGCCAGAGAGGGAGCCGTGCCAATCTGGGAGAAGCAGGTGTGCAGAGAGCGCTGCAGGCTGGCTGGGGGTTTAAATGAGGGCAGTGGGGCTGGACAAAACCTCCACACAAAGGGCTCTGCGGGCAGACTAGGCAGATGGGGTATATGGGGCTTTGTTCTCAGGTTTGAAGTTGAAGACAAAGTTAATGGTCCTCACATGCATAGTAATGTAATTGCACAGAATTTAATATAAAGTATTAAGATAGTTGATCACTACAAAACATGATGTATGACTAGAAACTGATTTAAGCTTGACAAAAGCCAATTCTCTAGAAGAAAAGCTCTTTAAAAAACCAGAAGTGGGCCGGGCGCGGTGGCTCACGCCTGTAATCCTAGCTCTCTGGGAGGCCGAGGCGGGCGGATCGTTTGAGCTCAGGAGTTCGAGACCAGCCTGAACAAGAGCGAGACCCCGTCTCTACCAAAAATAGAAAGAAATTAATTGGATAGCTAAAAATATATATATATAAAAAAAAAAAAATTAGCCGGACATGGTGGCACATGCCTGTAGTCCCAGCTACTCGGGAGGCTGAGGCAGTAGGATTGCTTGAGCCCAGGAGTTTGAGGTTGCTGTGAGCTAGGCTGACGCCATGGCACTCACTCTAGCCTGGGCAACAAAGTGAGACTCTGTCTCAAAAAAAAAAAAAAAACCAGAAGTGCCCATGTGCTTATTTCAGAGAACAAGAGGACAGGAGGGGCCTTGCACCTGGAAGAGCAGCCAGCCTCAGACAAGAACCCGAATGAACCCGGAGGGCCCATGGGAGGGCACAGTGCAGAGCTGGCCGGCCCAGACCCAGGAGAAGGCGGATGCGACATGCGCTCCATGGGAGTCAAGCCAAATGTCTCCCCTTGGACTTCTGGCTAAGGTGGAAGATCTGAACACATGTACTGGCTCTGTCCCTTCCTGAAATAGCATAAAAGTCACAGAAAAGATTTTCTAAAAAGAGATAAACCCTCGAGGGCGAAGAGTAAGGAGAAAACAGCTCCAGGATTTCAGAAGCTAAAAAGCACATGGACGAGTAGCAATGGACTTGGCAGAGAATAGTCAAGACATAGGCAGACAGAGGCAAGCAGCAACCCTGTTCAAGAAACAAAAACCCCAAAGACTCGGAAACTGGCATTGGCAGCACAGGGCGAGGACTACAAGTGGAGAAGTCGCTGCAGGTTGGTTAGGAAGCAGACCCCAAGATCTCCACCCTGCGCCAGGAGCAGGCGTCTGCTATGGCTCTCTGTCCTGGGGAAGCAGGTGGGGAGGACCTCGAGAGGACAGCAGCAAGCTCACACACTCAGGGGCTCCAGCTGTCTCCACTTGATTCCCAGACTCTGCAAGCCAGAAGCGGGTCCTCAGGGGACGGAAGAATGGAAGACAGAGCTCAGGAGCTTCCTGAGCGAGTGGGCCAGGAAGGTGAGAGACAGCAAAGGCCAGAGTCCACCTGTGCTTTATAAGCAACCAGCTCCAGAGCAGGAAGGGAGCAAAAGCAACCCGGGGCAGAGCCTGCAGGGAGAACCTGCCGGCCACAGTACTAAAAGTCCGGAGAGGAGAGAGCAGAGGAAACCACAGAAATGCAAGAGAACGTTACAGAGTCCAGGAGGGTACACTACATGCCCAGTTGGACTTAAGCTAGGAATGTCTGATGTGAACCTTCCAACTATGGGAGAAGGAGAAGATCCTCCAAGCTGCTGGGAGAAAACCGGACCCAGAGAGGACCAGTCAGGACGGCCTGGGAATTCTCTAAAGCAGACACAGAGCAAACATCCCAGAGAGACTTCAGATCTAAGATGCTACGTCCAGCAGCTAATCAAGTAGAAGCTGAGAATAAAGATCTTGAGAAATGCATGGTCTCGACTTATCTCCCACTCTTGCTCCCAGGAGGGAACCAGAGAATGTGCTTCCACTAAAACACGGGAATAAACTCAAAGAGCTAAACACTGGAAATGTAGATCCAGAAAGAAAGGCTGGGGGCTCTCCAGGCTGCGGTCCTCAAGGCAGCAGAGACCTGGACAGGCAGCGATAGCACAGTCCAGCTCCACGGGCGGGCAGAGAGCAGGTGTAGCAACATCAGGACAAGGGGTAGAGCTGAACCTCAGCTACACTGTGAACAGGTGATGCCCGCAACTAAGAGCACACAGGACAGACCCAGGAAGCAACACTACACTTATGAAGAGAAAGGAGACGACACACACAAGACTCACTGAAAGTGGAAGGCGGCTGCTGGAGGCGGCCTGGGGCCTGTTTTTACTAACGGCCTTTGTTACCAATGAACAGATGAATAACTTAATGAAAACACCAATATTGCCAACGCAAGAACACCGAATGTTTGAATTTTCCAGCCTCTTAAGTTTTATCAGGAGGACCTCAGAAAACAAACGCACATTAACAGGATGGTTCTAGAAAACTACATTAATTCTACATCTTGGGGGAAAAAATGGTAAATTCCTGTAAAGAAGATCCTAACCTAAGACCCCTAATATTTACAGAATGTTTATATGACTTTGAAAACTCACACCATGCACAACTTAGAAAAACAACATAACATTATTTCCATAGTTAGAAAATTGACACCCCACCCCACCCCCCGCCCCCAAGGGAAAAACCAACATTCACGGATCATAGACTCACCCAGAACTCTCCTTACCTTCTTCTTGCTCTTCCCAGGCTGAAATTTACAGTCTCTGTCCATGTGATTGCCAACCACCACGTCTGGTATCTCTCCCTTTTTTACCGGGATGGGGACATTACAGAGTGGGCACACTGGGACATGAACATCCTGAAAATAGTGAATGTAAGATGACATCTGAGATTCAGACAACCAAAACTCACAAAGAAAAAGGTGCAATTGTATGGTGCACTCAAACTCGAACAGGGTACAAAAAACTTACATTCCGACCACTCATGAGAATGAATCATTGCTAGCATAAGAGGTTAACAGCAAGGCATCCCTAGAACGTGTGGTGTCTCGAGTGAAACCCAATGGAATTTACACATAAGGGACTGCAAACCAACTGCAGAAGTGACCCTAAGACAGTGAGTAAAAGGCAGCCAAGGATGAAGCTGGTGAAATCAACCAAGGACTACCTGAGGATGGCCATCTGTCCAGCACTGCCCAGGTGAGAGGAGAACCTACCAAACATCTCCAGAGTGGAGATGACAGATGAAAGCACGAATCATAAAGATCCTCCAGTTTAGAAGCAAACTTGTACTTAGCAAGCAAAAAGAAAAATCCCCCAGCTTTGTGGCCTCCCATGTGGCTTTTACACAGAGAGATTCAGTCGTCAGTAGACAGGGAGCAGACACCTGGACTGCACTCTCAGGTACATAATCCCCACTGCCAGCTGCAACCCAAGACTGTGGGGGCTCTGGAGTGGGTGACTGGACCACCTAGCAGCTGAATACCCAGCATGCTTAAACATCTGAGCCAACAAGAAAACTGAGGTGGCAACTGACATAGGATGGATAGCAGGCAACCATGGAATTGCGGGGCCTCACTGTGCGCTAAGCTGAAAGAGCCACCAGGCAGTGCTCCCTCAGTGGATCAGTTTCCCAAATTAAGAAATAAATGTTACTAGATGACCTCTAGCCAGACTCCTCCCCACAAAGGGAGATGGGAGGGCCCACTGACAGAAGCGATTGGTAATCCAGCTTGGTCATCAGTGCCTGGTAAACAAGGGCAGTGAGTCACCCTCCCCCACCCACCACAAAGGCCTAGAAAGGGAAAGAGGACCACAGCATATAATGCTGAGTCACCCACATTTCTCACCCCTCCAGGGCAAAGGAGCAGGGTTCACTGAGACAATCTGTGGACCACCAGCAACAAAGTGAATGCGGCCGGAAGCCATCTGAAAAGCCAGTCAGAATCTTCAATCTTTAGACTTACGAGAGCTAGTTCTTAAAGCCATCTTTCGGTTTCTACTGTGTATTATTTGGATCACCTAAATATGATGTCAAGGCTGCAAACTTACCCAAATGAACAAGCAACTCTAATGCCTGATTAGATTCCAAGTATTAAAACATATCTTGTACCGCATAAAGATACAGCGACATTATTCATGTAATGGATCAAAGGAACCAAATATTTTAACATGTAAAGTAAGCAGTGAAGGTAAAATAAGATTACAACAGCTACTTGACTTCATGATTCCCTGAAGATAAAATTTCAGTTGTTTTAGAGCCATGCTGTCCCACAGAACTTCCTGCGATGGCAGAAGTTTTCCACATCTGTGCTGTCCAACACAGTGGTCCCTGGCCACATGTGGCTACTAGATACTTCTGGCTAGTGGGGCTGAGAAACTAGATTTTAAATTTTATTTAAGTTAAATTGCCACATGCTGCAAGTGTCTACCACACTGGCCAGCTCAACTTTAGACTGAAGATTAGAACCTTTTGAATTACCTTCTTGAATGCAAAGGGACATCTGTGTGCAGCACAAGTAAAATGATCTTTACAGAAATCTTGTTTACATGCATCACATTTTAGTGGAAGAAAATCTAAAAAAACAAAAAGAGTAAAGTGTTTTAAAGACTAGAGGGCTTATAGATCATACTAAGCAGGTATTTACCTACCCTAAGTGCTTCATGACTATGAGATAAATACATCCTCACTGACCACACATGAGAAAACAGTTTTGGGGTAGTGAATTTCACAATGCCAAACAGCATTCAAGAAACTACAAAGTTATTTTTTCAAGGGAGATCCCATTTCATGTGGTATCATAAGTATTTAAGCAGCACACATGTGTCCACTTAGCCCTGGCGGCCAGCCTCATACCTGGCTGTAGGTGGATGCTAACTAACAATGTTGAGAAGAACCTGTTCCATGCCTGCTTCCCAATACAGAAAAGCCAGAAAGGCCAAGACACAGAGAATTATCAGCTGATCAATGTAATGGGACTAGTTCTCCCCCACGAAATAGCCAATAAAATACATCCTCTATTAATATTCTCTTAAAAGTGCTTACCTAGCTGCTTGCAAGTTTTTTCTGAACAATGCTTCCCCAAATCAGGAAACTCCATTATGAGAAGTATTCAAAACACCGATGGCAGAGTTCCGTATCACCTACAAGAATTAGAATCATTAAGAGAAAAACAATGACTATCCTAATTTAGTCACCAGGATTTTAATTTATAGTTAAAGTCAACACTTTCTGTAGACAGCATAAAATGGAGTTTTAACATAAATACCACTTCTCGGCCACTCAGAATCAATCCCATTAGGAGAGGCTGCTTTTCAGTCCTTTTAATTCCTAGTCTATGAAGCTCACTTTGAATTTAGGTTTTAGTTAAACTATATTTCAACTCATCCTGACACAGGCTTCCCACATTCAATTTACACAGCTGCCAGTGAAAATTACAACCTCAGTGATTTTTAAGTCACAATTTCACCTATGGGATATACTTGTTGACATAAACAAAACTTACAAAGTGCTAAATCACATTAGTTGACTACTCTATCCAGAGGAGACTTAACTCTGTCCCTTGCCTAACTTCTTTATGCATTGAGTTTTACTTTGAAATTATCCCTTGATGACATCAACCTGCAGCTGATCAGGAAGAAGCAGGAGCAGCTAACTCACGCACTAACTCAAACAGGTAAACAAACAGTGAAGGTGCCGCACTTGAGAGAGCATTTAAGTCCACAGCAGGGCTGATGAAGTCCCCTTCGTGAAGTGGTACCCACCAAACCTCTCAAAATTCCTGTCGCTCCCAGAGTTCAAGACGCCGAGACATTTTCTGGGTGTTCCCTTCATCTCTCTCCACTCTCTCGGGTTGTTCTCTTGCCACTGCTAACCTCTACTCATACCCCGCGGCCTCGGTTTCAGGTGTAGTTTCCGCAAAAGGGTCTTTCCTGACACCCTCAGCACGCCCCACCTAAGGTACACACCCTCTACCCGTACAGGACGAGTATTCCTTTCCCAGCACGGCCTCCAACACAGATCACACACTTTACTAGCAACTCCACCGAGTGCGGGGGCCGTGTCGGGACTGCCGCTCGTTTACCAGAAGGATCTAGCACAGTGATTGAACGCAGGCGGCCCCGACCCCATACCTGGCTCTGGGCGGGAACACCGGCAGCAGCGAGGCAAGTGAACAGTGGCGGAGAAGGGACACCGGGCGCCCCTCTCCGTGGTCGGCCCCGGGAAGTAAGGCGACAAGAGCGACGACACAGGGAAAAGCCCGGAGCCAAAGACCCGCCGGCACCCACCGCACAGCGCAACATCACGCCAGCCTTAGCTCCTCGGTATTTAAGCTTGGCCGCCGAGTCGCACTCGCACGGGGATTCCCGGCGCTCCCCGACGACGTCACGCGCAGGCCAGCCAATCCCGCCCCGCCCTAGCCCACCGGCCCCCGACACGTCCCTAGCTAGCCGGCCAATTCCGCCCCGCCGCGGCCCAGTCGACCCGCCCATTCCTCGCCCCTCCATCCCCTTTTCTCGAAGGGTCCAGCCTCTTCTCCCAGGCGCCGAGTCACGGCCACGAGGCTCTGCGCAGGCGCAGAGGGGCCGGCGCGGTGCGCCGCAGAGCTGAGTCAGGGCGGAAGGGCTAGCGCCCCGAGGCCGCCCCGACTTCCGGTCCAGGGGGTTACTGTGCCCCGCGAGAGCCCTAGGGAAACGGGCTGCGCTGGAGGCGTCTCGGGTCTGCTGTGCCGCCTCCTCCGAGCCTGTCTGCCCTGCGGTGTGACAGAAAGTCTCTGTGTTTTTGTTTCTTTAAGTGTATTTTTAAGTAATTTCATATTTAGAGAAAAACTGCAAGAATACTACCAAAAATGTCTTCATCCCCGTCAGCTGGACTCCCACACCTGCCCCGTCTCTCCGCCCCTATGCACACCTGCTACGTGTACGGGGGGGCCCCGCACACCTGTATTGTGTACAGAGGGCTCTGGACACCTGTTTCGTGTGGCGGCGGAGGGGGCTCGGGGTGGGGGGGGGAGCTGCGCCTAGGCCGGGGATGTTCAGGGTCCCAGCGGACACCCGGGGCGGCGGGGGACGTTCGGGATTGGCGAGCCCGTGTGGGTCTGTATCTCTGTCTCTTTCAGGCGCCCGTTTAATACCTACTACTGACTCATCGTCGTGACTCCCCTGACAGCTCCGCGACACACAGGGCAGCCGCGGTGAGATGGGGACTAGGCGGCCCTCGAGCACTCGTTTGGGGGCTGTTTAACCGGCGAAATCAACTAAAAAACACGAAAATGTGAAATACGTGGCACTTAGAAGGCTGCGGGAAGGACACTTGTTTGCAGCAACCGAGCTGAAGCAGCAGGGCAGTGGCCACGGGCAACTCGAGTTTCTTGCGGCTTGGCACACAATCTGACCCCCAAAGCCCACCACAAGTACTGGTCTGGGGGTTACAGTTAGTACACAGGCAAATTCCCAAATACGGAATTCACAGGTCATGAGGATCAGTTGTGTGTGTGTGTGTGTGTGTGTGTGTCATGTTTCGTACATGTGTATTCCTTTTCACTAGTCTTTTTTGGAACCATTGGAAAGCAGGCTGCAGACAGGATGGCCCACACCCTTGCAAACTAAAAACCCATAAGTTCCCTCCCTGTAACCAGCCCTCTGAACAAATTTCAGTGACCCCTATATGGTTTTGTTTGTTTGTTTTAGTTTCACCACATTGTCCAATCTATGTTTTTTTATAATCCTCTTCCTTAACTAACTACTTGACCTTTTGGGTTGTTGCCCAGAAATGACAATGTGACACGTTTTTAAAAATTAAAAGCACAACACCTTGGTTTCACAGTGTGAACTGAAAATATTAAGCCCCCCAGCTGACTGAATGGACCTCCTCTTGACCAAGGGGACCCCAGAAATACCCAAAAGCTGAGTTGCTGGCCATGAGCAGGGGGGTCAGACCTGCCTCGTCATGGTTCCTCCTTTCTTGGAAATGTCCTTGTAACAGTGAGATGCTGAGTCATTAACAGGCCTAAGGTGCAGTGAGCTGTGATGACACCCCTGCACACTAGCTCGGGCAACCAGAGCAAGACCTTGTTTCAAAAAAAAAAATTAAATGTGACCAGATTGTGCTGTATATATGGAGGGAAAAAGTCTGTTGAGTCAGAATTTTTAAAATTCAGTTTTTTGTCATTAATTAAACAACTGCATACCAAGAAACACAAGAGGATACCACCAAGCATGAGTAAGGTGACCACCACTACACCTGTTTCTTAACATATCAAGGTCCAGGGCATTCTTTCATACACAAAGCCGTCCTAAGATGCTGTCTGAGGACAGCCTTGCAAGGCCACGACCCTCTGAGGGCCAGAAGGCTTTAGCCAATCTCAGGAAGTCTACCTGAAAAGGAGAGGTCCCAGATCGCAGTGTCCAGTTTCCAGCATCCACAGCATTACCGTGTCCACGACACATTGATTCTGCATCACAGGGCCAGCGTGTTCCTCCTCAGAGTGACCACTGGGTCACTGTTGTGATCCCTGTTTTACATCTGAGGAAACCGAGGCACAGAGGTGTTAAGAAACATGCCCAAGAGCAGCCAGGGCTCAAACCCAGGCTCCTGAGTCCACCACGGCCCGATCATGAACTCAGAACTTGCAACGTAAGCCTTTCCAATCCAGGTCACGTCTGTTTCAATAACCCTCGGCCTTCTATGTGGGGTACATAGGGGGATGCAGGGCTCTACCTGTGTGCAGGGATCATGGACCCAGGGAATCACCTCAGTCCTATCCCCGCCTGACCACACCCCGTGTCTCCTACTGCAGTCTCCTGCATGTGGGAGCCGTGGGGAGCAGACATCTCCAGACACCAACCTCTCTGCGCCCACACCGCCCCTCCACTCCTCTAACTGTGCCCACCTTGAGCCCCCATGCACTGAGGGTTGTGAGCTGAGCACCAGGTCCGTTCTCGGGTTGGTAGCTTCACGAGCGAGGTCTCTCCCTTCAGAACTCTCCAGACTTCTCCTCCAGCCCTGAAAGTGATTTTCTCCTATAATGCAGGAAACCTCCTCTCCATCATAGTCTCAAGTTTCTTGCTCTAGGGCAAATCTCCCAAGCTCTGGTTTGTGATAGGCAAAACCCAGGCTTCTCATGACGTCCAAGAAAATCCTTTTCTCTGTCTCTTGAAAGCCTTGCTTTAAGACTGTGACTTGCTATGAATTCTCAAAAGTTTAGATTTAACAGTCAAAATTGAGCAACGACTTGCTTAGTCTTGGCAGTATCCGCTCTCCCCTTCTGTGCAGCTGTGCGAGTGTCACCTTGTGGCTGAGTCTTGATGGCAGAACACTTAGTGCTGGAGGCGAGAAAACACATTGGCATTATGCCCACCACACACGCGGCCCTTTAACAAATTTGTCCAGCTGCAGCGTGTGGAGGGTGGACTGAGGAGAGACAGAGCAGAGGCTAAGGGCGCAGTAACATGGTGTTGCCGTGGTCCAGTGGCTGTGGGAAGGTAGAAACTTCACTTCCCTTCACAGCTTCCCCTGCAGGCTGGGCGTGAGCACGTGACCAGTGTTTCAGGAGGAGAGGGGCCTCCGATATCAAAAAAATGCCCATCGGGACATAGCCCTCCTCTTCCTGGAGATATTTTTGTGATACTCAGCAGTAGTAGTCTTCTTGCTGACAGGAAGGGCCATGCCTCGGGGCCAAGTCAGAGCACAGGGACGGCAGGGCAGAGAGGTGGGAAGAACCTGGGATGCTGTTGGGACACTGACCAGTCTCATGGTCTCTGCCCTTCGCATAATGGGAGATAACATAAGCCCTGATTGTTCAAGGCATTTTTGTTGTTGTCGTTTTCTGTTATTTGCAGCCAAAAGCATTCTTGCTAATAAGAGGGGGAAAAAAGTATTTCAACTTAGGACGCATCAGCTATGAGACAAAAGAGAAAAGCTGGTGAATGAGCAACTGGATACTCGAGTCTGCAACTCAGGTGAGAGGTCTGGTCTGGAGAGATAAAGCAGGAAATCATGCCCATAAACATGGCAATTGAGTCGTAGGTGTTGCTGGGCAAGGATCCGGCATGGAAGGGAAGAGGGCCCAGGCCCAAAGCCTTAGGAACAGCCAGTGTTTAAAGAGCAAAGAAAGAAGAAGTAGCCAAGTTAACTCAGAATGAGCAACCGAAGGACTCAGGAGGAAACTAAGGAGAGGGAGGTGTCGTTGGAGCCAAGGGGAGAACTTTCCAGAAGGAGCAAGACTGCAAGTATCTGTTGGATTTAGGCTGAGGGAGGTCACTGCTGCCTGTAGAACGGCCCCAGATGTGCAGGCTGAGGTCAGATTGAAATGGGTGACAAGCAAATGTGGGAAGAGGAAGCACAGTCTTGGTGACAGAAGCTTGGACACCTCATGAAAGATGACAGATGTTTTCCCTGGCCAGCAGGTCAAACAGGCGACTCCCCACCGCCCACTCCCCCCGGCCACTCTCTTTTCTGCTTGGACACACAGTTAATTTACCTCTGCATTCATAATTCATATCCTCGGCAAATATTTACTGGGTACCTGCTGTGTGCACAGCACCCTGTCGGGCTTCAAGGAAACAGAAGAAAAGATTAGGCTGGCTCCTGTCTCTTCCCAGGAGCT
>CAUYSK010070887.1:0-10935 GCA_963575035.1 Avahi laniger
CTTCCTTACCAAACATATTGTATCATTTGTATTTGATAGTGTTTTGTCATTAAATATTTTCCTATTTCTCACTTTTATATCAGTCTTTGGATTGGTATATCTTACTTCCATCTAGATTCAAATACATTGATCAAGTTTAACACTTTTAAATCTAGGAAATTTTTCAAATAAATGTATTTCTCAGGTTGGGAAATAAAGGATATGCCCTCCTTCAAAAGCAAAGAAACCATTTTGAATAAACAAATCTTCTGATCATTTGTGATATATACAAAGTAATAGGAAAAATATATATAGACATAATATAAAACTATTTTGATTTTAGCTGTCAACTTGCAAAACATCCTTTCAGTTTATCAATAAAATAAAATTTATTTCAGAAACTGAAGTACAACCAAGAGAACAAACTCACTTTTCTAATCAACCTGAACATCTGTTCAAAAATATTTTCTTTATCCAATTACCCACTTTTCTAGAATGACTTGTACTTAAAGTATTAATATTATGTAGAAATGCAGCTGATCTTTGTTCCGTGCTTTACAGACATCTACTCTTCCTCGTAATCTATATGTCAGTTCTCTTTATCAAACTTCTCTTTGCATTGTATTATGCATCCACTCCCAATACATACTAGCACCAGCTAGATATTCCTTCTTAGTCATTTTTTCCACTCCCTTTCAACATTGTACTCATAGACCTAATTTTATCACAGTATTTTTGCCCTTATATTTGCTTTTCCAAATCTCTGTGCCTCACCCCCTTATTTTCTCTCAATCAGCAAGACTCACTTATTCAAGACTCACTGATTCACTAAGGTTTTTAATTTTTGGAACCATATTTCTATACTCTTTGGATCATATAATATTTTTAACAGAGTGATTAAAACATTGAAGCCTTAAAATCTCCAAATTTAAATTTGCAGCTTTGAAATGACTGGGACAGAAAGCAAGGATGCAAGCGGAGCCGGCCGATTTTCACAGATTTCCTCAGCTCACTCTGGGGAGATAGTAAATCAAGCCCAAGTTTAAGTCCGACCAAAATTTGATCACATCTTGGGCTTGGGTCTTTAAGCACTATGTTGCTTTACATAATTTTATACATGTTGCTGAAGGTATATGTTGTTTCAAGGTTAATAATGCATTTTCTCAATTGGATTTGTTCACTGCTCTTCCAAACAACCGAAAAAAAAATTTCGTGGGGTGAATGAAAGAATAAATTCTGCCTGCCACGACTTGTTATGAGTCCCTAGGTAAAATATGAACTCAAATGGCTTTCGGTTTTAAAGGAATATCTAACCGATTATTTTGGCTTGGTTGTTAAATACCTTTTATTCCTTATCACAATTCATTCTATCTTCACTTTTTTTCTGGAAAAGAAAACTGCTGGGAAATTTTGTATTCTCAATGAGTAATTTTGAAGCCAAATAATAACAAATAAATCTAACAAGTTTAAGAATCTCATGAATGCTTAAATAAATCTGCTAGACTGTGTGACCCTGACTAAGGGCTAATTTATGTAGTTTCTGATCCACATAGTGATGTCCACGTGAAATAAAAACCAATAGATTTTACAAATTAAATAAAAGCTCAACAATGAAATGTGCCCTGATTTATTTATGTATTTTCAAAGAAGAAAATAATGATACATATATATACATAAATATCTCGTTTTGATATATATGTGCACATCTGTAATGCGTGTGTGTATATACATGATCAAGAATCAGTAGTGAAATAATTCCTTGACATACATGAACCAAAACAACCAATCATTTTTTATTGATTCTTTTCCTGATTGAAGAAAAATAGAAGAATGGTAATATTCTTTGGCTACTGATTACCTTTGGAAATTGAGAAATATACATTTATTTTGACATTGTTGTTTTTGTTTAATTCAGTGGACTCAAAAACTTGGGCAATTATTTCTTTGTCATTCTTTTTTTGAGAGATTTCTACCATAAGATGATGAGTTGATTGTGAAGCTGAGATCCTGTGTTGATGTGTGAAATGGTGAAAATAAAGTCTTCTGTTTGCCAAATGATAGTTTTTATTTGCAAATTAAGGATATTTTTTCTGTAAATTCAAAAAAATTTTCTTCTCTTAGATAAACATTAATTAAATAAATAATAGGCCATAATGAAATTTGATAATGTATTTTACTATGAGTGTCATACACAATGCTTCTCAACCTAAAGACATTGATGATTGCTTTTATTTTTAGCCCCGAAAGGCATATCCATTTGCTTTGGAACTATATTAACCCAAATGACTAAGGGCAAAGTAATGGGACCACACAACTGTATCTCACTGTACATTGTGACCCTATAACCCCCAAATAGGATCAACTGGAAGGATAGATGATTCCTGATAGTGGAGCAAATTTATCTTTGTGCCTTTCACATAAAGGCTTTGATCTTTTGATATAGATGTACATATACAGATAACTCTAGGTATATCTATATGAATAGACATGCATATACATAAAAATCTAGGTGAAATCTAAAGTTAACATTGAATTTAAGATTCTCAATTATCTATATTAGGACAGTAAAATGTTATAGAAATAGTGATTCTAAGAAAGGGAATCCTCCTTCACATCCCCAGAAATTCAGCTATGTTTATGGAAACTGAACAGAACTTTCAAAATACTCTCTTTGGCTGCATATAGGGGGGAAGTAGATTGGGAAAGGAGACTGCCTCGTGGCACCTGCATCAGAAGACCTTGGCCATAGTCCTGATCTCGATTCTGTTAGTAGAGCTGCTATAACTTTTGGGAGTTGTTTATTTTTTTAACCTACAAGACGAGGTGAACATCTCTGCTCTCATTTAATGTCTGTTCTAGTCCAGCAACTTTGTGCTACTACTATGTGACAAAATCAAGCATATTTAACCAATTTTGACCAATTCAAACAAAATATCTTAATTTTATATTGTTAGCTGAGTATATAATTTGATTTTAGGAGAAGCACTAATTCTTTATGTTTTTTTTGTTTTATTTCATCAATAAAATACCCACTCCTGCCTATTTGTTACCGGAAAGAGATTTAACTGAAATCAGCTTTGTAAGAGAGCTCTTTGGATTGAACTGTGCTTGTCATTAGCCTAAACTAAAAAATAAATTAATTCATGATAAAGTCTTATTTTTTCCCTTGTTAAATTGCAAAATTTTCAATGATAGTGAATAAGAATGCCATATCATGCCATGGGAAAGTCAACTGACAAAAAGCTAAAATATTTTAAGTTAAATATGAGTTAACTTCATCTGAAAAAAATTCTACACCAATTCATTAGTGACTTATGGATTCCTTGTTCAATGAAAATGTCAAATGAAATAATGTGCAGAAGACAATGGCAGGATGAGATTATACAAAATACTAAAATTCTTAGAAAGAACCTATACTTTAGTAATTAGCCTAGTGATATGGTTTCATCTGTTATCATTTGCTTGCTCTTACAATAAAAAAGCCAAACAAACACATTTTGAATGTATAGAAGTATTCATAATGCATTTCTAGTGAATTAAGACATGGGAGTTGAATTAAATGAAACATATATGTTTGATATATAAATACATATATGTTAAGTTTTCATTGCTTTGTTTTTGACTTAAATTTGCATATTATCTAAATAAAAGCAAAAGATTAAAGAATATCAAATTATTAATCTTTTTGAAGCACTTATTTTCATTTCAATATAGAATCATTTTTATTTGGAACTATCTATTTATTTGTCTATCTGCATGCATGTTTGTGAGGCGTATAAAAAAAATAGATTCTCAGTCCAGCCAGGAGATATCTTCCCTTCCCAGATATCTGTTCTCTGACGAATGAGTGAAAGGGAACCATCATACTTACGCATAACTGAGTTTCATAAACAGAACAGAAACCAGATTGTGTTTTCAAATTAGGATGTTTTATTAAAAGATAAACATATAATTAGTTATAAAAGCAAAAGTAGAGGATACTAGGAGATGGAGATATGGGTATTTGTTGAAAAATTATCTGAAATTCTGAGATGCTAAATTCTTTTGTACAAATACATCTTAGTTGTGCAATGATTGAAATCAGGTTTGGAAAGTCCCCTTATAATTTCAGACATTTGGTTCCTGGGGCAATAGTTTAGTAGAAGCCTGAGAATCCATATCCTCCATAGCATGATGGGTGGTAGCAGCTGTATCCGTAGCCTCCATAGCCACAGCCATAGCCCAGTCTGTGGAAGCCACATCCACAGCTGTAGCCATAGCCCAGGACACCGAGGCCTCCATAGCTTCAGTCGGCCTCTGCAGTAGCTGCCGTATTAACTCATGGTGTCAGGGGTGGTGAATTTGGTTTGCTATTTCAAGGCAAGATCCTGAGTGTGAATGTCAGCGTGTGCAGAGGGAGGCTTACCTATCCTGGTCAGAGCATGTGATAAATCACATGTATACCCTCCTTTCGTGCCATTCATTTTATTACAGTTACTTAACAAAACTCATTCATTGTCCCCTGACACCGGGAGAGGCCCTCACGTTCATTAAGCTTTTGAGCTTGCTTTCTTGCCAAGTTAGGCAGCCCTTAAAAGTTATTGCATCATTTAATGAGAAGGAATTGCTGTATCTTCAAAGTCTGGACATACCAGACCACAAATAGAATTCTTCACAGCCAAGCATGTTACAACAATCATATTTGTTACTGTTGATGCTTCAGTTAAATATTTCTTCATCTCTGGTTTTTCCTTGGATTGATAAACTTCATTTATGAATTTAATAAAAATTAAAGAAATGGGTGAAATTCAAAGCTCTAGAATCTATCATATCCTTTTAAAGCATCTTACTTTTCAGCCTAAGAAGTGAATTATCTATCTCCTTTGGAGATAAGGAAACAGAAACATCTGAAAGCCAAGAGTCATCAACTCAACTTTTGTAAACACCAGTAAAGAACTCTAGAAACAAAAAAGTCAATTTTTTCTTTAATTTTAAAATATTGATCATCATAACTATTAATTTTCTTTGCATACTACATTGCAAAATAAAAAAAATTTAATTGACAAGCCAATATCAATGAATAATTATGAACTAAAATCCATAGTTTACGTTAGAATTCACTCTGTGTTGTACAGTTCTACAGACTTTAACAGTCATGGGACAAAACTGTTCAGAAACTGAGGTCAAACACAGTACTCAAAAATTATTTCAGAAGCGGCTTAAAAACTGACCAGAGGTTCTCTTCTCAAATCCTGACCCTGTTCTCTGATATTACATCTATCCAAGGAGCTTCCAAAAATGGACATTGCAGCTTTCTCCCTGTCTTTACATTTGCTATTTCCTTACCTGCACATCTGATATCATTTAAAATTTCTTTTTTTAATTAACACATTTTTTTAGAACAGGTTTACACAGTTTCCCCTATTATTAACATCTTGCATTAGTTTTGTATATTTATTAACATTGATGAACCAATATTGATACATTATTATTATATCACATTATGTATTGTATCACTAGTTTATAGTTTCATTAGGGTTCACTCTGTTCACTCTATACAATTGTACAACTGCATTGTATCGTTCTATGGGTTTTGAGAAATTTATGAAGTCATGTGTCCACAATTATTCTATTATACAGAATAGTTTCACTGTCCTAAAAATCCCTCTGTGCTCCACCTACTCTTCCCTTACTTCTCCCAAACTCCTAGAACCACTGATCTCTTTATTGTCTCCAGAGTTTTCTTTCTCGAGAATGTCATAGAATTGGAATCATACAGTATTGTGGTCTTTTCTCATTGACTTCTTTTTGCTTTGCAATATGCTTTTAAGATTCCTTTGTTTCTTCCTTAATAGTTTGTTTCTTTTCTATCACTTGCTAATATTCCATTGTGGATGCACAGAATGTCCATTAACTTATTGAAGGACATGTCGATTGCTTCTACATTTGGTAATTACAAATAAGACTTCTATAAACACTTGTGTTCAGCTTTTTGTGTGGACATAAGTTTTCAACTCATTTGGGTAAATACCAAGGAGTACAATTGCTGGGTTGTACGGTAAAATTATGTTTAGCTTTGTAAGAAACTGCTCTTCCAAAGTTGATGTACCATTTTGCATTTACATCAGCAATGAACGAGAGTTCATTTGCTATGTATGCACACCAGTATTTGTTGTTGTCAGTGTTTTGAATTTTAGTCATGCTAACAGTTATGTTAAATCTCTTTTAAAATATCATCCAGCCTCTGTCCTCCCATTAGCCATTAGGCTGACTGCTAGGCGAAGTTGTGAAATACACAAATTTTCTTTTTGGCACCATCAACTTTTATTCAATCTATAATTAATTCCTTCCTCTTCCTTCCTCATGTATCTTCACTTTTATCACAACAGTCCCAGACATGTGTTCTCTTTGCCTATCCTGTGATTTTTAAAAAAAATTTTCTTCTCAGGAAATACCATGCTAGTCTACTAAGCTGTTAAATGTTTAAGGTATTAGATATAACAAGATAATTTAAATTCAAGGGCTCTATGAAATTCAGGAAGATAATCATTAACATTAAAAATGTTTTCAGAATCTCCAAACATAGGTATGATACTAAAAGATAAGGGATGGAAAACACTAATCGAAGATAAAATTCCTCAGCTGATTCTGAGCAATAAGAGATTTACAGCCAAAGCTGACTCCAAATGTGGCTAAGTTCCTTAAGTTGTGCCCTTAACTTTAATCTTGATCCTTTAAATTCTTATTAACTTTATATGACAAGAAATATAGTCAATTATCTTTAGGGTTCAATAAGAAATTTTCAAATGGTGCATTTTCACAACTAGATTTGTTTACCTCTGTGCAATAACTAACATATAGTAGCAACACAATAAATAAGTGTTGAATGGACGGATGAATTCTGAAGCCTTTAGAGGTAAGCATCCTGCCTCTCACCAGGCATGGCTAATTCTCTGCATCTGAACAATAAGGATTTAAAGAAGAAATGAGCTCCAATGTCTTCTGACTTCAGAAAAACATATAACATTCATTTTATTTCATTTGCATTAACCCTTTTCTTTGAAGCATAATGTATGCTATAATGAATTATATCATAACCTAAATTTAAGTATAACATTCAATGCATTTTTGTATATATGCACACACTACCTATATACCAAGCATATTCTAATATCCAAAATGTTTCCATTGCTCTTTTTTGATTAATATCATTCTTTAGAGCAGGGGTCTCCAACCTGTGGCTAGTTGTATAATTATTTCATTATATAGTACAATGGAATAATAATAGAAATAAAGAAATAAATAAAGAAATAAATGTAATGCACTTAAATCATCCCAAAACCATCCTCCCCCCCACCCACCCTGGTCTGTGGAAAAATTGTCTTTCATGAAAACAGTCCCTGGTACCAAAAAGGTTGGGGAGCACTGCAGAGATAACTATCATTCTAGCTTCAGATCTTGTCAATTGTTTTCCAAAATGTTTTTAAATTTACAGTATCATCAGCAATGTAAGAGAATTCCAGTTACTCCACATCTTTGACAACACTTCATTTTCAGACCATTTAATTTTGACCATTCTTGTGGGCATGTAGTAATATCTAATTATTGTTTTAATTGGGTTTTTACCTGATGAGTAATAATTTTGTGCACCATCTTATATGCTTATTGGTCATTTATACATCTTCTTTTTTGAAATGTCTGCTCAAATATTTTCTCTATTTTTAAGTGGGTTTGTAACATTCTAGCATTGATTTGCAGGAGTTCTTTACATACTTGGGTACCGATATTTTATTGAATCTTCATTTTAAAAATATTTCTCTCAGCATGTGGCTTGTTTTTCACTTTAAAATGGTGTCTTTATAATGAAAAGAATTTCTTACTATAATAAGATCCAATTTATTCATGTTTTTATTTTATGATTAATGCTTTTATTTTTGTCCCCATTAAGAAACTTTTGACTATCTCACATCTTATTCTTAATTTATTTGGTCCCTTTCGAATTTGTTCCATTTTTATAGTGTATCCTAAATTGAAAAACAGTTGTTAATTTGAATATTTAATTCTCATTAACTCAACTAGAAGCTATAAAACTGCACATAAACGGGTTTAATGATGTCACACTGCTTATTTTGCCAGATCTTTCATCAGTTGTGGGGCCAAAGCTCCTACAATGCATATTCCCTAGACCAGGTGACAGCTTTTCTTTGCCAGGAAATTTATTCTGGAACTGTTCTCTTCATTTCAGTACAATTTAATACAATCCAACAACTAGAAGTATAAAAATATGATAAAACTGTGTTAAACTGTGAGTGTTACTTTCTCCAAATAGTTATATTGATTGCTCTTTTTCAGATATACAAAGTCTTTCTTCAGACTGTGATGCCATTAACCATTTAGAGGGTAAAACGGTTATGTGAAATCCTGTTTTACTCAGTCAAACTAAATAGCATAGAACTCCAATGGTAACACCAACATATATTCACCCAGCTCTATTTACTGTGAAAGTATAACACCACACTTGAATTGGGTGAAATAATTGGTCATAGTATCAGGCTGAACAAATTCATCCATATGTTCAGTAAACAAATCTGAGTGTTTAGAATATGTTATGATAATTCTTTTAAAAATAGAGTTTTTATTTGACACTATTTACTAGTTTTTTAATCCAGATACAGCTAAATTAGAAGTGATTAAGTTTGAGATTCTACAACAGGGTATTTAAAAATCAAAATAAATAGAGGTGGTCATTCAGCCATGATAATTAAACTCTTTAGAGACACATGATCAGAACTTTCAAGATGTTTCGTATGACAAAAAACAGAATAGTTTTTTTTTTTGTTGTTTTGCTTTGTTTTTTGTTAGTGAGCATGGGGAAGTAGAATGCCTCGTATTCAGTAAAACTGGGTTCTAGTCTGGGATGTACTTCTCATGCATTTTTGATCTTTGGCAAATCATTTCACTTTTTGGAGGTTCTTTCTCATTCAAGGTAGTATTAGGGTAAGCACTGTGCAAACTTTGTAGTACCCCCACCAGCTCCACAATCCTATCATATTATTCCCCTGATATCATTAAATTTGATAAACTCAAACAAAAGACTTCCACTTTCTTTTCAGTACTGAAAAATATTACATTTTTTGAAAAACAATAATACTTAATTATATGTTTTCCCTAGGCAAATATTTATTTGAAGTACCAAAAAGAACAGGCCCACTATTGCCAGTTGGTGGTTGTTAAATGAAGGTTAACATTACAAGAGACTTGGTTAGGGTGTAGGAAGCTGCAGGTTAGCCATACCCTTCAAAATGGATGATTTCACATGTGATGACAACGATTTTTAAATTTACTTGATGAATTGCAGAATATTTCAATGTCCTGATAACATTGAACAAGATAGTGTCATGCAATGGTTGACCAGGAAGAAAAGATTCACAAAAAGAAGTCAATTTTCAGTGTATATTCAGAGACATTTTTGTTTTATCAGTACTTTTCTTATCATTAAAGGACCAAATAAACATACATTTTGAACAACACATAAAAGTACTTATTCTTACAGTCGGTCTCAATTTAGATATGATAGTTTACACAGCTGATATTTTAGTGCTGAATTTGAATACCAATGTTATCTAGCTAAAAGATTGAAATCAAAAATACATGGTTGATATGGTCTAGTGTTTTGAAGAAAGAAGCTTCTTTTAAATTGAGTGTTATGTTTCTGTCGGCTTAGTCAAAGATCAGACGACAATATAAGGATGATTTTATATCTGGATTCTCAGTCCTGTTCCATTGGTCAAAGCAGAAAAAAACAAACACTGGGGAAAAGAATCCCTCTTCAATAAATGGCACTGGGAAAATTGGATAGCCACATGTCGAAGACTAAAATAGGATCCTCACCTCTCACCTTTCACAAAAATCAACTCACGATAGAAAACGGACTTAAAACATAAGACAGGAAGCAATTTCTAGCAAATTCTAAGAGAAAACATTGGAAAAACTCTTATAGACATCAGCCTAGGCGAAGAATTTGTGAAGAAGACCCCAAAAGCAATCACAGCAATAACAAAAATAAATAAATGGAACCTGATCAAATTAAAAACTTCTGCATAGCCAAGAAAACTATAATGAGAGCAAGCAGACAACCTACAGAATGGGAGAAAATATTCACATGCTACAAATCCGATAAAGAGCTGATAAGTAGAATCTAGATAGAACTCAAGAAAATCAACAAAAAAAAATCAAACAACCCTAACAAAAAGTGGGCAAGGAACATGAACAGAAACTTTTCAAAAGAAGACAGACTAATGGCCAACAAACATGCGAAAAATCGCTGAACATCTCTACTCATCAAGGAAATGCCAATCAAAACCACAATGAAATATCATTTAACTCCAGTAAAAATGGCTTTTATCAAAAAGTCCCAAAACAATAAATGTTGGCATGGATGCAGAGAGATAGGAACACTCATACACTGCTGGTGGGATTGCAAACTAGTGCAGCCTCTACGGAAAGTAGTATGGAGATAACTGAAAGAAATAAAAGTAGAACTACCTTTTGATCCAGCAATCCCACTACTGGGTATTTACCCAAAGGAAAAAAAGATGTTCCATAAAAAAGACATCTGCACTGGAATATTTATAGCAGCACAATTCACAATTGCAAAGATGTAGAAACAACCCAAGTGCCCATCACTACATAACTAGATTAATAAAATGTGGTATATGTATACTATGAAGTACTACTCAGCCACAAAAGACAATGGTGAACTAGCACCTCGTGTATTACCCTGGATGGAGCTGGAGCCCATTCTTCTAAGTGAAGTATCACAAGAATGGGAAACCTAGCACCACATGTACTCACCATTAAATTGGCACTAATTGATCAACACTTATGTGCACATATGGAAGTAACATTCATAGGGAAACGGGCTGGTGGGAGGGGGGAGGTGGGGATGGGTAAATTCACACCTAATGGGTACAGTGC